>PVJA010015972.1:0-44333 GCA_004027025.1 Myocastor coypus
ATATATATATATATATATATATATATATATGTATATATATATATACACACACACATACATATATATTTTAAAATTAGCAATGAAAGAACAAAATTAAATATCTTAATCCACATTAGGAAAAAAAGAGTAAGTGTATAAGAAACTAGACTAATTAATTGAAAGGGCAAAAAGAGGAAACAAAGACCTATTTGTGTGTAAAGGACAAGGAAGAAGTAATATAAAGTCAATGGAAAATGGAAATATACTTTTTAAAATTTCTAATACTAGGAGAAAATATAACATCTCTTATAAGAAGATAGTAAGTCAAAGATACAGTATAAATCTTAAAACAAAAATTAAGATTAAATAGCATTCAGAAAATTAATTAAATATTAATTCAAAATTAAATATTTGAAAATAATTCAACTAAGAAAATGTTTTCATGATAGTAAAGAATTACTAAGAATAAAATGTAACATAAATACTGGAATGGCAGATTTATGACAGCACTTCTAACAGTTTGGGGCTAGGCTATCGCACAAAGTTCTAGTGTGTCGTGGACATAGACAGTGTGCTTGATGCTTACTGGTGGCCAGATGTCACTTATGGGACTGAGCTACTGCTATTTCCTTGATATCCACCCTGTAGACCCAGACAGAATCATGACCCTTAGGACACAAGAGAAGTCTATTTGTAGAGTATGCTGATGGAAATATTTTGCTGCTGTATACAAAAGAATAGTTGAAACACTATGATGTCTGTTTACAGCCTCCCAAGTGCTGTGATTACAGGTGTGCGCCACCATGCCCAGTCTCAACTGGAGAAGCTTTTTTTCCTGTTTGTTTGCCCGATTTACTGGGCTCTTTCCATTCTTCTTCATGGAGTTGTGGTCATTTTGATCCCTCGCTAGAATATCTCTTAGTAGCCTGTGTAGGGTTGAGTTTGTCTTCATGAAATTCTTTAGTTATTCTTTGTCCTGGAAGTGTTTCACTTGTTCATTAAACTTGAAAGAGAGTTTTTCAGGATATATCAGTCTGGGCTGGAATTTGTTTTCTTGCAAGATTTGAAGTATGTCGCTCCATTCTCCTCTTGACTTGATGGTTTGTTATTCTGATGAATTTTCCTTTAAATGCTATCTGTTTTTTTTCTCTAGCAGCTTTTAGTATACTGTTCCTGTGCTGAATTTCTTGAATGTTGATTATTATATGTCTGGATTGGTTTTGATTAGGTTGATGTTATTTGAAGTTCTATATGTTGGTTATCTGGATGTCAGATTGTTTCCCCATATTTGGGAAATTTTCTGCTATTACTTCTGCCCATATTATTTTTATATCATTTGGATTGACTCCTTTCTCATTGATACCTATAGTCTCACATTATTCATCTGTATCATCCTGCAGATGTCAAATTATTTTTTCCTGCATCCTAGTTGTTTTTAAGAGATCTTTTCTTACCTTTTCACCAGCTGCAATGGTGTCCTTAAGGTCTGAAAGTCTATTTTCACTTTCATTGTAATGGTTTTGCCAGCTTGTGATTGAGATTTTAATTTTCTGTATAGCACTTTGAATCTGCTTCATGCATTTTATCTCTTTCCTATATTGCTCATTCATGGATTCCATCATTCCTCTATTCTCCTCTCCTTTTTTTAAAATCAGTGGTTTCTTTAGAAGCACTTAGTGCTTCTTTCACTATAGCTATTATTTTTTTTTCTTCAGAAATTATTTCTCATCTGATTTCTTCTCTATCTTTGTGCAGTTGTTTGTTTACTTCAGAATCTATTATCTCAGAGATTTCCATTGTGTGATTTCCAATTTCTACTATGCTATTGTCTCCTGTATTTGTTCTGGGTGAGTTTGGGGTTCCAGAGTGCATTTTGCTCCTTCACTTTGTCATGTTGTATAAGTTTGTCTTCTGATCTTTGGTGTAGAGCTTTGGTAGAATTCTTACCTTCTACCAAGATCTACCAAATTTACACTCATCCTGGCAGATATGACTTGGATTTGGCTGTTGGGCTCCACTTCTTCCTGCTGCAGTCCTTGGAGATGAGCCTGCTGTGCTACTCTGGGAAGATGTTCTGCTCCTGGATCAGCTGGGTGGGTCTTGCCTGTAGCCACTCTGTAAGGAGTTCTACTCCAGGGTTCCACACTGGACATGCTGGGCCTGGTCTGTGGGTCAAAGGAGAATCCAGAGGGCCCTGGGTCATCTTACACACTGGACCTGGGCTTTGGATCAAATGAAGACTGGGTAGGTCCTGAGACCTCTCACTCACACACCAGGCCTGGGCTCTCAAGACCAGAAGATTTCTAATAGAGGAGACTCTGAAACTCTCCTTGCCACACACTTCAAATAATGAAATCACTCCAGGTACAGTGGCATGCACTCTAGTCCCAGCTAGGTGGGAGGCTGAAGCAGAAGAATCTCAAGTCCAGGAGTTCAAGGCCATCCTGGGAGGAAGGGTGAGATACTCTGCCAAGATAGATAGATAGATAGATAGATAGATAGATAGATAGAGATAGAAGCTTCTTTCCTTCCCCTGATACCCCTATTTTATAAGACTGGAAAGTTTATGTGCACTAGGAGCTAGAGATAACTGCAGGCATTAAAAAAGATGCTGTAGCTGTTACTTAAGGAAAAAGAAAACAAGTTCCTGCTGTTACTTGGAATAAACAGTAATATATTACTGTATATAACTTATTAATATAGTATACAGCATCACATCTTTATATTAATATGCTGTTATTATATTTATATGTATAATATACCTGTGCATTAAATGAATATATGTAATATATTTCTTTATATATAACATTTTTACATTGATATGTTATATAATATATTAATTCATAGCCACATATAGCATGAATTTTTATATTCATATAACATGTGAACTGGCATATGACATATTATACAGAACTTGGTTATATATTATATACAGGACTATATAATTTTCTGCACATATGTGACACTGGTTCTGATTATTTAAGACAGATGTTAGCAAGACATTCTGTTGGGCCAAATTTGGCTGGCCATCTATTTTAGGGCCAGTGACCTAACAATGATTTTTATATTTTTTGCATGATTACAATTTAAGGGTTGGGCAAATAGCTCAGCAGATTAAAGTGCCTGCAAGCAGGCACAGGGGCTGGAATTTTTGGTCCTGAGTCTACCACGCTGGCCCTGCCTCCAGGCACACTGAGACAGCAATTGAGACTGGGTGTGGTGGCACATGCTTCTAATCCCAGCTCTTGGGAGGCTGTAAACAGGCAGACTACTATGAATCTGATCTAGCAGTGAGACACTGAACACCTTGTAGACCCTGCAAAAAAAAAAATTAAATCTGTATATAAACACCAATATACTATTTTTGCTATTGCCTCTTGGCTGAAAACTCTAAAATATTGGATACCTGTCTTTTTCTTATTACTTTAATTTTTGTTAGTTATTTACTTATGTATTTATTTTGTTTTTTTGGAGCCAATGTCTCATTAAGTTTCCCAGGCTGGCCTGTACCTGTGATCCTCCTGCCTTAGTCTCCTGAGTTCTGATATTACAGGTATGGGCCACCATGTCTGTCTCAGTTATCAGTCTCTTTAAACAAACTGTCACCCACCCTAGACTTCAGACCTTTGAGTCTCATTTTGCAAGTTCTTCTCAAAAGGATGTCACCAAAAGGGATGCCAGCATCCACTCAGACCCCAAGAAAAGCACAAGCATTCAGAGATCTGCGAGCCTGGTCCTAACAAGTAGTTGTCACTTAGTAGTGCCTTTGGGCACCACACACACACACACACACACACACACACACACACACACACACACACACGGAAAATACTGTGCCGGTTGGATTTTCCTATTGCACCAACTCCCCGTTTGTTCTTGAAAGCCCCAAGACAACAATGCCTGCTCAGATGCTCCTGGCTGCAGAGAAGACCCAGCCTGCGTAGCTGGGTGTATCACCAGCCCGAGTGTGGCTCTGAAACACAGAAAAAGGTGACAGCTGTCAGCCCGTTGCAGTGGGGTTCTGTGGCTTGAAAGAGACCCCCGCATTGTGTGTTCATCGAGGTAATTGTCATGTGGGCTCGTCACGTCTCTTTCAGCCGTTCTGACACTGGCACAGCACGGAGCCATCCATCACTGTGTCATCTGAGGAAAATGGTTTCCAGTGGTCAGCTTGTCATAGTTAATTAGTCTTCCGATGTATGAATAGTCAGCAGCAAAGTGACTTTGAGGTTCTTTGACACCTTCAGCAGTGAACTCCAGCAGTATCTGATCTTTCCTGCCTTTTAATTAGAGCCCTCTCATCTGAGAGGAGAGGGTCCATGTGGTTGGAGGAGCAGCTGGCTTGGTTCTGTCTTTCTTTCTCAGGACTGGAGACCGCTCTCAGCAACCACAGGGAGTGGGCGAAGCTCTGAGGCCTCAGATATGTGAAACCCAGGAATTTTCAGAACTGAATCTGAATAGCCAACGACTATCCAGATGCAGGTATTGTTAAGAGCTTAGTGAATACAAACTCCAACTGTTCAGCTCAAGATTCTACAAGATGTTGCTTTATTCTACACTCAGCCCAGTGGGTGGGTGTTGGTGTCCTGTTCTTATCTGGCATCCTCATGCATCTCAGGACTTGTGGGGGACAATGGGCCCAGAACCTTAGGTCCATGTGCCCTGTCATCCTCTAGCAAGTGAGGCCAGGCTGGTCCCATAGCATGACCAGGGGACTCATGAAGGAGAGGGGATACATGCTCTTGAAGCCTGGGATAAAAACTGGCAAAATATGACCTGAGAGATCACAAGACCTGCCCAGATCCATAGGGTGGGCAATCACATTCCACCTCCTGATGGGACAGGGCCTGGAGGCAGGGAGAAGAAGATGAGTGACTGTGTGTTGTGATCTACATGGGAAGCTAAGACACAAAAGAAGTTATGTAAGGGGCTAACAGACCCTGGCTGCCAGAGAAGGCGGGGGGGGGGGGGTCATGACTGTGGAGTCTGTATGTTAAGTAATCGATGGCTTGATTAGAGGGACTGGGAAGGCCAACTAGAGCAGGTATGTAGATAATGTTACTCTGCTTGTCCTTGAACCTCTTTTCAGACAGAAGAAGGGGACAAAGTCTCCAAGGGAAAAGTCAGACTTGCAGGGGATGAGTAAGTGTGGCCATGGTGTCCATGCGGGCTTCTAGTTAATCTAGAAAAGAAAAATATTTTTCTATGAACACTGGGAACCAGTGTTCATAGAACCAGAAATGAATGTAAGGCTTCTAACCCATTCATTGATTCAAATCATTCATTTATTCATTTATTGGTATAGGATCTCACTACACAGCTTATAGCGATCCTCCTGTCTCAGCCTCCCCAGTTCTGGGATTACAGGTGTGCTCCACCATGCCTGGTTTCAGTGGCCAGAACTGTGCATCCAGGGTTCAGGGCCAGCAGGACATGTGGTAATGGGGATTGAAGTTGGGTCCTTGCACTTGCAAGGCAGGTGCTTGTACCACCAAACTATCTACCAAGTCCATAAGGTCTATGTTTTACAACTTCATAGAAGAGAAAACTTCTGCAAGGCAGAAGGGTGGCTTGCAAGAAAGAGTCCCCTTAGCCGTTGGGCAATATGGCTAGATGCTGTAGGCACAGGCCTCTGAGGCAGGGTGACATGACATCTAAGGTGCAGAAATATACCGCAGTGTACCTTTGGGCAGCATTCTAAGGCCCAGTCTCTGTATCTGAGAAACTGGTGTAACAACATACCTCAGAGGTGATTAAGGAAGATAAAACATCTAAAACAATGACACAGCCATGACTTCCTGTTAGTGCTCTTTGCTATTATATTTCTAAACTTTAAAGCTATTGATTCATCAAGGGTAACCCACCACTCTGTTTACCTTCCTGGCCAGGTCACTCTCCTCCTGGTATTTTAGCCCAGTATTCGCTTGTACTTACTACTATGCAGGCCGAACATGCAGCAGACTGAGAAGTCTATGTCTTGCGAACATTTTCCTTTCCCAGCTTTTTCTTATGGGTTCATTGGGTACCACTACATAGCCTTCAGTGATGTCGCTAGGGAACTAGCTTTCGTTGCATTTCCTCCCTCAGTCTTAGATCTAGTTATCAGACTAGTGAAATCTCCTCGCCTATTGGTCAGCTTTCTGTGGCTGTGATGAAATAGCTGAGAATAACAGCCAATGGGGAAGGGTTTATTTTGGCTCATGGTTGCAGAAGTTTCAGTCCATGGCCAGAAGCCCCATTGCTTTTAGGTCTGTGAGGAGGTAGGAACATAGCTGAAGACTGTCGTGTGGGAAAACTACTCACTTTATGATGTCCAGGAAGCAAGGTCAGAGCTGGAGAGTCAGGGACAAATTAGATGCTCTTTGGCCTAAAAAGTTTGCTGTCGTTCTTCCTTTTTCTTCTCCCACCCAGCTGAGCTGGAGGCTCCTCTGTGTGTTCTTGTGCTCCCTGTACTTTCCCATTATGTCACTTAACCTTTGTTTGCTGCAATCACTGACTTACCTCTAGGGTTCTCTGATGGACCTCAAGCTCCTTAAGGATAGCAGATCACTTATTGATAACTCCAAGATTCTGGTACAGAGCTGAAAACACTCAATTAATACTTTGAAAAAAGGAAAATATTGATCAATTCAGCAAAGAGTTGTCAATTATTTACATACTTGATTAAAATATTGGTTTTACTTTTCATGACCAGCCCTATTTATATATGTTTTGTATTCTATTCTATGAAGTATAGTCATTTCCCTTAATTCTTTGTCAGTGGTTCATTGGTGTTTCTAGTTATCTATAAATATTCATGGCATTTTGTGTAACTGAGATTATCAGGACAACCTACGAGAAACCAAGCTAGGAGACATCCAGGTCTCTGGCAAGAGGGGCATGTGCCTTTTCCCAATCCACACTTCTCCCTTGGGCTGGGGGTGGGCTACGAAAACATTCAGTTCCTCCTCTTTGTGAGTCAAGCATTTCAACTACAGCCTGACTACTGAATAAAAAGATCCAGGACTGAAGTACGGCATACTTAGAGCCAGCTTGGTGAATCTTGTTCCAGCCTGTCTGCACCTCCACATTGACCTAACATCAAATAATACCAACTATTTGGATTTGGAAACCACTGGCCAAATGACGGGGTAGCAGAACAACACACAGACATGATCAGAAATGGACAATGGCATCCTAGAGAGCAATTCATTCCACTTGGGGGGGAGGAGCCTCATGCAGCTGGCAGCTTCTTCCCCCTCTTGCGTCCCACATATCTTCTCACTTTTAACCCAGAGCAGCTCACATTGAATCACCTTCTGCTCAGCTATCCCTGCAGCTAAATGAGGCACAGCCTGTAAACTGCTCAGCCACGTAGGCCTGATCTTGCCATTCGCGCCCCGTGCTGGTGGCTTTGGCAGGAGCCTTCCCCTGTGGAGTTAAATAAAGCGGAAATGAAGCACAGAAGCTCACCTGATCAGACAGAGAACAGACATTTGGCATTTTAAAAATGCCTTTTAAATGTCTAGATAGATGGTATATTGCCTTGTACCCTTTTCAAATTCTGTGAGACATGGCATGGATGCTGTCACCTCAAAAACCTGGCCCTGGAAAACTCTTGGATGCGTCCAGCTGAGAAAGGCAGAGACCCAGCACCTCAGGAGGGAAAATGTTGCCAGTACCTTCAGGCACTGCTTTTACAAGATCACAGGATGAGGCAGAGCTAGCAGTGTGTTTTCTCATAATTTTCATCTGATCAATCACCTGTGACATCCAGTACAGTCTGGCCACTAACAGTGGGCGAGGAAGGAGGACGCCTACTTCAAGGACAGGCAGTGAAAGGGGCAAAGTATTTTTTAGAAGAATGTAAAAGTCACTCCCTGCCTCGAGGGAGTGGTCAGCAGTGCAAGTTTAGTAGACGTAGACAGTTTGATATGAAGACCCGTTTCCCACAGGGAACGCAGGAGTCTACACTGCCTTGTGCACCAGAGACGTTGCTTAGCATATCAGTCTGTCTTTCATGGCTAAAATAAAATTCCTGGCATGGCTGACTTTGCACAGAAAAGGACTTTCTTTAGCTCACAAGATGGGAGGCTGAAAGTCCACATGGCACAGGGTAGGCCCTGGTGTGGGACCCCATCGACAGCTGCACCTCGTGCTGCTGGTGTGGGTGGGAGTGCGCAGGACAGCAAAAGGCTGCATTTTGAAACACAAACTGGTTGGGAGCTCAGGCATCAGGCCTGGGATTTTTTTTGGCTTCTGCGTTACATTTATAATTTTTTAGTGAAAAAGCAGAATCTGTTTGCATATGAAAACATTACAGTTAAACAATAACTTCATTTAATATGGAATACTACAAGTAATCAAAAGCATTGTCTTTCTGTCTGTCTTTCTTTTTTTCTTTCTTTCTTTCTTTCTTTCCTTCCTTCTTTATTTTTTTCTTTAAGGGAAGGGCCTATAGAGTGTTCAGGGTCTCACTACTACATCAGACTCATAGTGATCTTCCTGTTTATAGCCACCCAAGACCTGTGATTACAGGTGTGCCACCACACCCAGTCTCAATTACCCTCCCAGCACACCTGAGGGACCAGCACAGCAGGCCTGGGGATGGAACCCCAGCCCCTCTGCCTGCTTGCAGGGGCTTTAATCCACTGAGCTATTTGGTTGGCCCTAGAATTTGTATCTTATTGTATGTTATTATTTTATTGTATTTTATTATTTATTGGATTATTGGATTATTTATTGGATTATTGGATTATTGGATTATTATTATTTATTGGATTATTGGATTATTTATTGGATACAGGGTGTCACTACATAGCTCAAACTTGTAGTGATTCTCCCGTCTCAGGCTTGGGATTTTTTAAATGGCTTTTTGAGAAAGTCTCATGAGGAAAACTCAATCCCTTTTGGGGACCATTTTTCCAGTTGACCTAGAACTTCTCATTGGATCCAGCCTCTTAGGAGTTCCAGCACCTGCTAACATTGTCATCTTAGGGACCAGGCGCCCAATTCATAGGTCTTTGGGTGGGAGGGCAAATGATATTCAATGACTGTGCTGGAGGACCAAGTATAACAACGGAATAGTCTGGTATTGTTTGGGGCTTCTGCCCTTAATTCCAAAGGAGAATGAGAAAATGAGCACGAGGAATGTGCCATTGAATAGTGTTCTAAAAGGTATGCTTTTGTTTTTCTTTCCCTAAAATTTTATTTACATATATCAGGGTCTACAGAGTCTCACTACACAAATTGGACTCACAGTGAGCCTCCTTTTTTCAGTCTCCTAAGAGCTGGGATTACAGGCATGCACCACCTCAAGTTGCATTTGTTAATACTCTCTTTTAAAAGAAAAGCCTACCTACAGCCCATAAACCACTGGCATGAGTCAGGAAAAAGGAATGTATCCTTAATTTGAGCGAAGATATTGTCTATGGGATCCTCAGGCTGCCTCAGCAGCTCTAGGCCTTGCAGGGCCTCCCCAGCTAGGGAAGCAAGAGAGCCCAACGGGGCAGACGGCAGGGCCTCAGCAGTGTCCTTGATCCTGGACAGAGGGTAGGATGCCAGACTGGCCCTTGTTTGTGTTCAGGAAGAAAAGAAAGGTAATACAGAGGGGTGGAGAAATGTTTTGTCCTGCTGCTGGAGGGCAGCAGGGGGTAATGCAGTGAACCAAAGGAAGCACAGCAAATAGAGAGAGAGGGACAGAGACAGAGATAGAGACAGAGAGACAGAGACACAGAGAGAGACAGAGACAGAGGCAGAGAGAGACAGAGACAGAGAAAGACAGAGAGAGACACAGACACAGACACAGAGAGAGACAGAGACAGAGAGACACACACACAGACACAGAGAGAGACAGAGAGACGGATAAAGACTCTGAGAGATCAACGTCTGAGGAGTCTCCGCAAGTTGAGAATTTGAGGGTCTATCCTAGCTCGAGGAAGTTTATAAGTTGAGACTTTTGTGTCGCAGAAACTCCAAATGGGCAAGAAGTCCTGCAGGACAAACCCTAGGATGCCACGGGTCCAAGCCGCTGGTTTGCTCGTGATAGTCCTCCCAGGTCGTCGCCATCTCATCCTCAGCTTCACGAGTGTCTGGGGCTTTGACAGCGGGGACCAGCCTGGGCCGCTGATGTGGGAAAGAGGAAACAAACGGGCGGCATTGAGACACCCCAAAGCCATCCTCTGCAAGCCTCCGTCCCCTCAGGCAGTCATGTTAGGAAGCGTTCCACGTCTCCAGTGTCCGGCTTTCAGAGCCTCTGGCCTGACTTTCTTTGCGAGAGCTTCGGGCGTTCTCCTTCTCTCATTTCTCAGGCATGTCCATTGCTCTGTGGCTCCTAGGACGTGATCCCTGGGGCCTCAGCCCGCCCTGGGAATCCAGACATGAAGCTCGTTGTGCATCCATCTGGAGACGTAGCACTTCGGGGAGCCGCTCCTTCAGAGTCCTGCGCGAGCACCCACTTTTGCCGCTCTCTCGAGGCTCTCAGCTGAGCCAGATCGCTCCGCAGGGAGAGCCGCGCCTAGAAGGCTGTGCGAGTCCTCCCTGCCTTTACCTCCCCCAGTTCTGCGAGGCTTTGAGGGAGAATCCCCGCTGTGCTTCTCAAATAATTCCATGGTCACTGTTACACGGCAGCCCGAAAGTGAAGAAGAAATGTGATAGCTGCATCTATTCAGAACTTCACAGCTTTAAGAACGCTGTATCTACCATCCTCCGCCAGCTCACTTTAGGCCTGGGATGGAACACACGTGGGAAGAGTCACGGGACCTCGCCACACGGATCACAAACTTCAAGTTAGAGTTTTGGTCCCGCCCCAGTCCCTCCTGACATTATCTCTCCGGTGACCTGCAAGGGATCTGATTCTAGTCGTTCGCCCTTGCTGCGCCTGTGCAAGTGAAGTCCTTCTGTGCCACCAGCCTCATACCGTCACCTCCTTGTTCTTCTTGCCTACCTTTCCCTCAGCTCCACTACTGCCAATTTCCACTCTATCACTGTTGATTTCACTTCATTCTGTCCTCAAAAGGCTGACATACTGCCGCTTTGGCCACCCACTGCCTCCTTCCATGTTCTTTTCTTCCCTCCCTCCCCTCTCCTCCCGTCCTTTCCCCTCCCCTCCTCTGTCCTCCCTTCCCTCCCTTCCCCTCACCTGCCCTTGCTCCCTGCCCTCTCCTTGTCTCCTCTCCCTTCCCTTCTTGCCTGCCTATCTCTGCCTCTCTCGTTATCTGCTAGATAACTGTTGCCTGTCAGTCAATTCCCAATTTCATTCCTCTCTTGTATCTCTGGGGTTAAAAGCCTAGAGCTTCTATTCCTCAGAGCCCCTGCCTTGTGGATGGACTCTGGTGAGATTTGGAAGGTGGAAGAAGGGCTTTTTTTTTTTCTTTTTTCTCCATTGAGCAGACTTGTGGTAAATGTGTGGGCTGCTACAGATGGGAATTTTTACAGCAATTTTCATCTTGGGCTGTCGGTTCAGAACCCAGAAGCAGCTATGGTGCCAGAAGCTCACTGAGTTTGCTGGCCCCAAGATATTAGAGATCTCTGGATCACAGCACGTAGCAGGGGAACCTGCAAGCTGGCCGCAGCTCTGCTAAGTTAGCTTCCTTTAGCATAACTAACCATTCACCCCCATCGAATGCTACTCCTGTTATGCTTAATACGGAACCTTTCTCTGATTGCAAAATTGACAGCAATATTAGGAATGCAGAGTACCTGTTACAAACACGAACTCTTTGGACCCATCCCAGATTTTCTAAAGGGAAAACGGAGAATGATACTCGGCAATCTGTGTTTGAAGAAGCCCTCCAGATGACTGGGATGCGCGCTGAATTGGACAGCCAGTGATCTGTGGAGACGTTTATTTCCTCAGCATGCACCATGGCTCACACACACACACACACACACACACACACACACACACACTCTCCCGTTCTCCGTGGAGTCATTCAGTACTGTGTTAAAATAGGAAATGTGAGGGCTTCTGGGTAAGATTGTGAGATGGAAGTATGCTTTAGGTGCTCTGCAACTGAGGAGATTTAGAAAGGAAGAATCTAGAAGTCACAGTAAAGCTAAAAAAAATGGAGAAAGAAAAAGATGAAAGATATTTTTGTAGTACCCGGCAATATCAATATGAATTCTTTCCGTGTGTGTGTGTGTGTGTGTGTGTGTGTGTGTTGAGTAGGAAGGGGTTCTGATTCTGCAAACACAAAGTGTTAACAGTTTAGCTCAAGATTGACCCCAAAAATTCTCATCACTCAGGGTTTGGGGCTTCTGGAAAGTTCTCGACTCACGGGCCCGCTGAACTCGCCAGTGGAGGAATGCACCACTTTCTGTGGGAAGCAGGCCCATCAAGAGCAGGGTGTTGATGGCTGGAAGAGCGTCTTTCCTTTCTGAGCTCCTCCCTTCTCTCTCTGCTTCTTGGCTGCCAGGGCCGGAACAGCTCCCCTCCCCCACTCCCTTCTGCCATACTTTCTGCCTCTGAGCCTGCTGAACATGGGCTAGAACTCCTGAAGCTGTGAGCCAAAGTAAACCTCTCCTCCTCTAAGTTCTGGGTGTCAGGACTTGAATCTGAGCACGGAGAAAGTGCCTAAGGCCAAGGTAAGCTGGGGAAGGCTGGCAGACCCAGTGACAAACAGCGGCCTGGCAGTTCTAACACTGGAAAAACTCATGGTTAGCACCAGCTGTAAATCCAGGACAGGGATTTGGCCTGAAAGGACTGCGCCTGAAAGGCAGGCTTTGGGGAAAATCCACTGCAGAGCGCTTTAGCTAGGAGCCGTCTGTGGGGGGGACTTGCTGTTTGGGACTAAGCTACTCAAGGGATTAAAAAGTAAAGAACAGCTGTAATTCAGGGTCCCCGGGGACTGGCTGTGAGATGGCACAAGACTCGGTCACAGACAGGGGAGAGTCAGTCACAGGCACACTGAGAATTTCAAGCGGCAGGTAGCCCAGAATGTGGAGGGCAGGTAGCACCTCCTAAGAGGAGAGGCGCTCCTTAGAGGTGGTTTTCTGAGGAGGCTGGGTCTGGAAACACGGGGACAGAGTGCAGGGCATTGCTCCTTCTTAGGACTGTCCCCTGCCAGCACAGAACTGTCAATTGTTTGCCTCGCCTACGCGGGGACACACCTCTGCTCGGAGCCATGCCTTTACCAGGCCACTAGGAGCCCAGGCTGGGGCCCCTAGAGGGAGGGAGGTGTCTTACCAATGCGCATGCTACACAGCTGGCTGAAGCTGTCCGGGACTCTGAAGTACAGGAGGAAATAAACGTGCGTCTAGAGTGACGGCAGCCTGGAGGCAGGCAATGACTGAGCCAGAAACGGAGGCGTGAAGCGGCCAGGAGCGGTGGGAAGTGCAGGCAGGCAAGGCTGAGCATCCACACTGTAGCAGCACCGGAAGTGGGAGTGGGAAGAAAATACCGCAGGCCTAGGTGCAAGGCCGGCTCCCAGCCCTGCCCCTGCCCAGTGAACTGCAGAGGCTCAGGCAAGAAACTTCTCCAATCCTAATACAGCTTGTGCGAAGGCATTTGGGAAGCTTGCTTTCCTTTTTCTTTCGTCTAATTTGTTGACTTTCCTAAAATTCCTTAGTTGTGTCAACCATTCAGTCTGTTTTCCTTTCTCATCTTATTTTCCCACGGAAAAGCCTTGCTTCCTGTTCCGTGTTTTCCTTTCCTTGCTCCTATTTTAAAATCACTTATTGTCGTTTCCTTTACTTTCATTAATGTTTTGAGACATGGTCTCACTCTGTAACCTAGGTGAGCCTCGGATTTGCTATCGAGCCCAAACTGGCCTCAAACTCACAAGCTCCTGTCTCAGCCTCCAGTTCTGGGGTCATAGGAATGTGCCGTGCTGGCTGGCCCTGCCGGTATTCATTTCAAATCTTCAGTTCAGTCTGTGCTATGGTGGGAGGTATGTTTTACTGTACTTCTATATCTGGTTGGTCTTTGTGTGTGGTCCTTGTTACTGAGATTTATCTTCTCTTTGAGTGACACTGAGGATGAAAGCAGGAATTGAATGCTGCCCGCTAAGAAGACCCTCACGTGAAAGTGGCAGAGCTACCACCCCAACACATGTGCAAATATCACCCCAATAAATATGAAAAACAAGGTGTAACGTATCTCACCCACACTCATGCTGAGGACTGCTTATGTCATGTTTATAACTCTTCTGAAGCCAAAATGAATGACATGCTGGGCAAAGAATTTAAAAGGCTGGTTTTACAAAGAATAAGTGGCTTCAAAGAGGATACAAATAAATATCTGAACGAGTGAAAGAAGACAGAAAATCAACAGAAATTTGGGCTATGAAAATCTTAATAAGTCAAATTGAAAAGCTCAGTGGACAGACAGACTCACCAATAGACCAGAATGCCAACCGGATCGTTGAGCACCACTGTCAGGCTTACAAGGCTTTGGCCAGGAACAAGGACTTCATTAGTAGTTGGGCCATGGGTCATGTATGTTATGCTCAGAAAATTCTGCCTACGTTTTGCCTATTATCCGAGACTTTGCCTGTCTGCACTTCCTGCTGCCCCTGGCCAGTTCGTGGCTCACTCGTTCCCTGCCTTTGGGCTGCTCTCACTCTAGATGCAAGTATGTTTATTTCCTTCTGTGCATCAGTGGCACAGCCGTAGGACTAGAGGTAGTGGACTAATTAATCTGGTGGAGAAAATCACAAGGCAGCCCAGCATTCCAGTTGTGACATTCCTGGTGCATGCCACTAGGGCCAGATCTCGAATGAGACTCAGGATAAAAAAGCAGCACAATATAGATGAAAACATCAGTGTACAAAAAGTGATCAATGCAACCAAGAACCATATTGAGAAGAATTCCTCAGGGAGAATTCCAGTATCAAAAGGAATTAAAAGAAAGATGAAGAGTGAATGATCATTCTTTTGACCCTTTAGGAATCGAAAAGGGGTGTGTTTAGAGCCATATCCATGTTGATGGTTTATGAGGCAGCAAGGATTTAGGCCAACTTCATTGTTAGCTGGATTCAAGATTTTATTCAACAGGGAAGGGTTCAGGGATCATTTTGTTATGTCTGCCATGAGTCCAGGAGCAAGCATGGTGGTACATCTGTGCCCTGTCCTTCCTCTGCCATCCATGCTGACGCTGAGTCCTATCCAGGCCCAAACTCCTGTGAGACAACTTTTTAATTTTTGTGCAAAGCTTAGGAACTGAAACCTTATTATATTATGCTAAAATACCCAAAATACAGAATGAGTCTATAATGGATGGTCAGCCGTAGAGACCTTTAGAGGCAGCATGAATTAGAAAGAGTATTTGATGCTCTGGTGTCGTAGTCACAGAGTGTAGGCTTTTTAGGAATGTTTACAAACTGTGTGAACTTGAGAAGGTCAGTGTCTTTCTTGAGCCTCAGTTCCTGTGTTTACTTTTGTTTTCATTTAAATCACCCTAGTAATCTTGGTTCTTCCTACTTCAAGGGGATTTTTATGAAGATCAAAGAAGATCAAGTGTGGCGAACACTTTCTCAAGAGCTAGACAGGAGCAAGCCATTGTAGTCAATTTGCTAGTTACAGTGGAAGGTATAGCTTCTCTTCCTTACCTACCATTGTGTTTATCAGAGTTTGAAAGCAGACAGACAGCTGGTAGCCATTTATGTACCAGCAAGAACAGTTAAATTTCTAGGCTGCAGGCTTCTCTTAGAGAAATGATTTAGAGCCATGTGTAAATAGCACATGAATTTATTATGACTTGGGCCTAAGCTGAGGATGGGTCTATATATATATACACATGCAATCACCCCTCAGCATCTAACAGTGAAAAATATTGCAGCCTTGAAAGAAACAAAGTCACCTTTCCAACTCCTGACAGCTAAAATGCCCTTAAGATAAATGAAAAGGTTCACTCTACACACCTGTGCAATGGAGATTTTTATAAATCAGACAAATTTTGTCACTCAGGTAACGTCAGACTTGAGAATAATGGTTAGGCCCCTGGAACTTTGAGCCTGGCTGCTTCCTGCTGGTGTTCTGGGTGAGTGTCCAAGGAAAAGGGCATGGGACAGCTATTTATGCACCCCAAGGAAACAAACAAACTAAAGTTGACCCCTAGAACCCAGTTAATCAAAAAGTTTTTAATTGAGTAGAGTACTTGAAGGACTAGAGGCAAGTGCTTGGAGTCATAAACAGGTGGCACAAATCATTTTTGGGTCTTGTTAGAGAAAACAGAGCGTGCTGCCACAGGGAGATTGTTTGCTGCCTAATTAATCTGCATGTTGCTACCCTGGCATTTCTTCATTCTGGGGCATGAATCCCATCTGTAAGGCCAGTTGTTAGAACTGGTGCGAGAAGACTTTCTCTTCTCCTTATTTATTAAAGGAGAGAGGCAGAAGGGAGGGAGCCCTCGTAGTTGTATCTCAGGTAGAAGCAAATCACATTCTCCTTATAGGTCTTCAGTGTTTGAAAGCAGAGACAGCTGGTGCTCAAGGGCCTGTTCCTTCCATATTTATGAAGGTAAGATATGTACATATAGGCTTTTTCTTGTAGTGTCAACATCTAATCAGGCAGAACTTGCAGGCTGTGGAGCGTGGAGTGGTCCCCTCAGTGTGAAGGGAGGTGTTTTGAAGCATGGATTGATTAACCAATCAGGCAGTGTTGCTCTGCCCATAGGGCGCCTTTGTGAGGACCAGGACAAGGCAACCCTTGCTCAAGACTTTTCATTTTATTTCTATTTGCTCAAAAATTGTCATGGTGCCCCCGACATGTCACAATAAGACATTTCACTGCCACCTTCCAGGAAATTGTCTTAGTTCAAACACAAATCTGCAGCATCTTGAATGGGAAGACTGGTCTTTATGTGTCTTTAAGTAATGAGCTCAGAGAGAGTCTCCAGTCTAATGTTAAGTGTTTGGGAGGAGCAGTGGCTACTGGCCTGCAGAATATGCATGCCATGACAGCCAGGAGTGTATTCAAAGAGGGGTAGAAAGGGGAAGTGATAGCTACGCACATTGCTGCCCCATTTAGCAAACTACTGGGGAAAACTTGTGGGACTTCTAAGACCCCCTTCCCTCTGGCAGCTACGTGCAGCAGGGAAGACAGACACTACTCCAAATACTCTATCAGCACAGGTACAATGGCAAAAAGGAATAAGTACTTTGAAGCAAAATTTCAAGGTGGTAACAAGATGACAAAGGTAGTCACTGCACTAGATAATAAACATACATTTAATGTTTAGAAGAGTTTCTAGCAACACGACATGTGTTCAGTGAGTGACTAGAAGGATGGACATTTCATAAGTTACAGCCATCAAGAAGAGGGAAGTGCATAACAGAGCTGTCTTTGGAGAACAGATTTTGAAACAGATTCTGAAACCTGGCCTGCTAACCTAGCAGATGGGGTCAAACAGACGCATTTGGTAAATCAACCCAACTTAGGGATCTCTAGTCAGATTCAGTCAAGGCCCCTTTGGTGCTGTCTCTAGCCAGGGCAAGTCCCTGGAGGGACAATTGCTACCCTTATTCTGTAGATAGGTCCCTGACAGCTTTTTGAGGTTCATTTCCTTGGCCATCCAGGCCATGCAAAATGGACTGGTAAAATGGTTTGCATCTAGTTGTCCTCACAAAGCTTCATGTAGTCATGGAGCAGGGACTTCTAGTGTTTGAGATTAACTCATGATCAACTGGGATTATGGGTCTTAGTACTGCTGGAATTATGGGTGTGAGTACTTCCCCCAGCCTGGAGTGGATAACCTGAATGTAACGTAAGAGAAACAGAGAGATAGACTTCCTCTCTTTGGCTATTGTTGCTGCTACTCCTCCTTTGGCTCCTCTTGGTCTTTGCTGCTGCCATGAACTGATGCTCTCTGCCTTGTGCCACTCTGCCTTGGAGCCAGCCACATATGGACTGAAACCTCCAGTAACTGAGCTAAATAAACCTTTCCTTCCTTCATTTCGGGTGTTGGGTATTTGTTTCAGCAACAAGAGAAGAGTAACTGGAATTTGGTACCAGAGCAGTTTGGTTATTGCTATGGCTAAACTTGGCCATATGGATTGCAAGTTTTTTAGAATGGCTTATGGGAAGAGATAGGAAAGGTTTGAAGAGATGGGCCTGGCGGGATGGCTCAGTGGTCTAAAGCGCCTGCTTGGGGAAGCTTGGGCGGCTTCAGGGACTGCGGTTCGATCCCTGGCACCACATGCTGCGCCAGCCCTGCCCTCGGGGTGGGCTGAGCCAGCCATGAAAACGAGTGAATAAACAAACAAGGGGTCTGAAACAAGAAAAAAATAATAAATAAAATAAAAAATTCTTTAAAAAAAATGAAGAGGTTGCCTACTAGTGAAGAGAAGGAACACCTTCAGCTCTTCTGTAGTGGAGATTCTGGTCAGGGCTCAGAAGGCCAGAAGGTTGATAGAAATCCTGCCTGTAAAGACCAGCCTGGGGAGATTTCTGTTGGGAGGAAGGACTGCATTGGTGGACTCTAGAGGATTTCTGCTATGGCTTGGCCCAAAATCTGTCTGAATTTTGCTTGTGTCCAGAGACTTTTCCTGAAACTGAGATTAAGCATGATGGACTGATTAATCTTTCAAAAGAAATTTGAAAGCAGCCAAATATTGAGGGGGTACCATGGATGTTATTAGGGGAGGAGGGAGTTAGCCAGATTTATGTTGAGAATCAAAAGCAAAGAACCAAGCAGGATGATTTGAAATGTGAGTTTGTCCAGAAAGGAAGCACCATGAATGCTGTTTACTGCAAAGATAGGGTTGAGAGGATCTCCATTGCTGGGAAGAAACCAGAGAATCAAAAGGATGACTCAAGGGCATCACAGAAGTTGGCAGGTCTCCACCCTTTGGAGCCTCAGGATTGCAAGGGACAGAGATTTTGCCTTGAGAAGAAAGCCACAGAGCCTCATGTTCCAGAATGGCAGCAGCAGCCACACCAGGTCCCAAAATGGCACCCACATGGAGAATTTATTCCTCAGGGTTAGAGTGTTCATCAATCCAGGCACTCAACCCCTACAGCCAAGAGTGAAGAAAGCCTTGTTACTACTCCAGGTGGCAGCAGCCCTTGGCATCATCCACATGGCACTGGTTTTAGGCACATTCACAATGAAGGAATTCTGAGGTTAAGAAGGCTTCCACTTAGATTTCAGAAGAAAGTCTGGGAGGCCAGGCAGTGTTCCCCTGGGAGAGTAGTGTGTAAATGAGAAGCCTCTTCAGTGGAAACGCTAGAAATTTGGAAAAACCAGGAACATGGATCATCTAAGGGAAACTATAAAGAAGGAGCAAAGCTGGCCTAAGAAAGAAGCCATGGGAGCTACTAGTACAAGTGCCAAAGTGGCAGAGCCTTGTAAGGCCTTTATTGCTCACAACTCAGCACAAATTACTTCAGATAGTCTACTTGGAACTGTTGGATTTGATGTTTGCCCTGCTTAATTTTGGACTTATATTGGTCCCAGTGCTTGGTATCCTGCTAGGTGTACCTTTTGGAATGTTAATGTTTATCTTGTGCCTTTGAAAGTTAGAGGTGCTTAACTTTTCTTTTGTACCATGGCTCAAAGCAAAGTGTTTGCTTGTATTTTGGAGACGAACTGGGACCTGGACTTTTCAGCAATGCTGAAACTGTTGGAACTTTGGCAACTCTTAGAGATGGACTAAAATGTCCTTTACACAAAGGGGTGTGCATGAGACTTTTGGGTTGCAGGGGTGGAATGTTATGGTTCATGTTTAATTGTTCCCACAAAACTTTATGCAGTCATGGATCAGGGACTTCTAGTGTTTGAGATTAACTCATGATCAACTGGGATTATGGGTCTTAGTACTTCTGGGATTATGGGTGTGAGTACTTTCCCCAGCCTGGAGTGGATAGCCTGAATGTAACATGAGAGAGACAGAGAGATAGACTTCCCTCTGTTATCGCCATCGTTGCTGCTACTCCTTCCTTGGCTCCTCCTGGTCTTTGCTGCTGCTATAAGCTGATGCTTTCTGCTCTGTGCTACTCTGTCTTGTGGGCAGCCAAGTATAGGCTGAAGCCTCTAGTAACTGTGAACTAAATAGACCTTTACTTCCTCCATTTGGGGTGTTGGGTATTTGTCTCAGCAGTGAGGGAAGAGTAATTGAGACAGCTGGTAAGGTGCTCTCTGCTCATCTTTGTGACCTGCTATTTTCCAGATCTGGAGTGTCCCTAGGGACGTTGGTGCTATAGAGAAATCTCAGTGAAACTAATAGGTGGGACCTAGAGGGGTGTGCCCTGGAAGAGGTGAGTGATTTTGTCAGTTGCCCTGCCAGCATGTACTATCCTACCCTCCAGGCTTAAAAATAATGAATCTCCTGGCCATGGCCTGCAGTCTCCACAATGTGGAGCCAAAATGATTATTTTTTCTTTGTAAATTGATTTTTTTTTTTTATTGAACTCGGTCTATCCAAAATATTTTTTAAAATTTTTATTAATTTGAAAAGGAAGAAAGAAATAATGAGACATTTTCAAAACACGCTAGTAGGGCAGCCACAATAATTAATACAATGCATATTTTCTTCATAGTAGTTGTTCAGAGTATAAGATGCAGACATCTGAACACTATTAGTACAAATATTTCTTCTAATTGAACTAAGAGAAAGTAGCTGTATGTATATTCCAATTGTCCATAAAAATAATGGGTTATCAGCAGAACTGGCAATATCAGACACTGTTGACTTGAGACTTTTACAGCTCAGCATATTAATATGGCTTTACATTTTATACCTTCTGGTTAAACTTTTCTGTTGGATAGTTAAGACCAAGTTGAAACAAGACCTATATAACAAAAAACGTAACTTTTGCATCTGACAAGGTCAGTCAAATCCCCTTACAATTTACCCTGAAGCCATGTACAGCATTTTGTAGAACTTTTGTCACTGTCAGCCATCTGGAGGAGTCACGGCCATTGACCAGTTTGCTCTCTGTAAAAGACTGAGAGAATGTTTTCTCTCTAGGTGACTCTCCTTAGGCACACTATACATTGTCGATCCCTTTATTCTGTGGCCCCATAATGTCCTTGAACAGAAAATTGGGGGCACCATGAGTTATAGGATGTTACAGTATAAGTTCTCTTATGTCCTGAGTCCTCATTGACCTAGCAGGGCCAAAATATTGGCAATCTTTGTAGTCTTCCTTTTTCTCTAATTTTTGGTGTACAGACTTAAGTTGTTAACCCTTCAGAAGAGAAGCTTAGTGATACTGTTACTCTATAACATAGGCACTTGAGCTTATTATCACTGTCTTTCTGAATATCAAATATCTTAGACTTAACATGGAACTGGTATTTTCCACCAATCATTGATATTCTAATAAATCCTTATAGAATGTGATAAAAAACAATAATTATGCATTTTTACACAGAAATTTAGACACTGAGGATAGCAACGTGCAATACTAAAACCATGCTTGAACTACCTGTCATTCTGGTCTTTTTGATGTATGCTCCTTGTAATATCATATCAATTATTGCTATACTCTCTCTCAAGTAAATGTTTGTTCTAAAAAAACAAAAATGGGTAATAAAATAAGATAAGAGATAAGGAAAAAACGTCATTGGATTGACCTGCTACAATCTTGTATATGGTTAGATTTATAAATTGATTTAATTGCAGCTGTTTGTAGCAGTAATGGACAATGGGTTAATACAAGCTTCTTTCTGAATTTGAGCAGGGCTTTTAATTCCACCCGTGTTACGTAAGGTAGGACCTGTCATGTCCAAGTGTAGCTGGTTGCTGTGCCCAGGTTGATGCCATAGCTGATGTGGGGTGGGTCTCAGGGCTTCCTCCCTGAAGCTGTCCTTGGGAAATGCCCTGTCGGGGCACCTTCTCTCTGACGCTGTACTATCACTGTTTCAAAATTCTTAATCATTTTATCTTTTTTTCCCCCTTCCATTTATGTACTTGATACAGGGTCTCTCTCTGCAGCTCAGACTTGTAGTGATCCTCCTTTTTTCAGCCTCCCAAGCACTGGGCTTACAGGCATGCATCACCACACCTGGACTCACTCGCTCGCTCCATCGAACCCTGGTCCCTGTGCTTGCCAAAGCAGGTGCCCAGTCCGCTGATCATTTTATCTTTGAATCTGTCTTTTATAACATGAACTGCTGCATGCTCACGAACAGACGAACATAAAACACACACCTGCCCTTTACTCCTGCTGTGCTTGTGCATAGTGTTTTGATACTTGCTTGCATTAATCAACTGCTTAACGGAAAACGATGACATAGAAGGAAAGAAAGAGAGAAAGCCACCCGCCATCCTCCTTCCAGTCCTCTCCCCATTGGTGGGCCAAAAGAGAGGGATCGGTGGAATGAATGTGCATGTGTCAGTGAGAGAAATAAAAGTAGCTGCACTAGCTATGTGCAGCTTCTCCACTGCTTCAGAAAGAGCAAATACATGCAGAGTTGTGGGAACCAAAATAGAGTTGCTTATGTCAAGTCCTACATCAAAAACAAAAACAGATAAATAAGTAAGTAAATAAGTAAATAAAGCCTGGAGGCTTTAAAAGAGCGACTCTTATACACCGAAGCCTTATAACAGGAAAGAATTTTCCAGAACCCCAACCTTGAACAAAGACCAGTACAACTTTAAATACACACACACACACACACACACACACACACACACACACACACACTTCTGCTGTGTTTGCCCAAAAACTGCCTGTTCAAATTTGAGCTGAAGCTCCCCTTGTTATTGATCCCCAGCCTTAGGCTTTAAATGCTTCCTCTTCAGTTCTTTTGAATACAGTCATGGTTTCCCTGTCATGTGTGTTCTGCACTGTGATGTCCCCCTCTACCCCCAAATGTACATCCTGTTCTTTAGAGAATACCCCTGCTCGCTCTTTTAGAAAAGTTGAGTTGACAGTATGCATATTTGATCTATGAAATACAAATTGTGTAATGTCAGTGGTTCTCTGTATTAGTTAACCTCTCAAATTTGCACTGAAAAATGGCATTGCACAACCTAAAGTATAATGATGAAATTCAGGCTAATATTTCAAATTTTAATTTTTCTTTACTTAGATTAACATTTAACAGCACATAAAGAACCTCCATGACAAGGGGAGAGAGTCGGACTAGAGAACAAAGTTGAAAGCTTTCTATTTCAGCACTTCCCTTTTGTACTTTGGGAACAAGGGGCCTTAATTCACATTTTTGTTTTGCACTGGGGCCCGCAGTAGGAGGGGCTGGCCTTGGCCCCTCAGGGCTGCAAGGCTCTCACAGCTCCTTCCCTGCTTCCCAGGGACCATGTGTGAGGAGCGCTGTGGGCACCAGTGCCGCTCTGCTCTGCGCGCTTGATTCTCTTTCCCCGAAACACTCCAAGCCTCAGTGTCTTCCCAGCTCTTCCTCGTGGCTCTGCCAAGACACAAGCGATGACAAAGCCTGGAGTGCCGGTTTTAGCAGGCCCTGAGCAGGTGGCCACGCACGGCCTCTTGCTGGGAGCGGTGTAACTCTAAGGCCCGCTCTTAGCTCTGAGATCTGGCCTGTCTCTAGCACCGCTCATTGCATTTCTCATTAGCTGGCCACAAGAATCCACGGAAGACGGTAGGGACATCTGCAGGAACTTCCTAAGCTCCTGCTGCGCAGCCTGGACCCTCACTGGCCTGGGAAGATGGAAGCACAGCTGACTCAGGGAGGAAGGGGAGAGGGCCCTGGAAGAAGGAGTGTCCCCAAGCTGTAGAGACAGGAATCCTGGAAGCCTGGCTTTTCAGGCCACTGCACCACAAAGCACCAGCTGCAGAATCCTTCCTGAGAATTATTCATTACCATTGCACTTTTTAATTTTAGGCAATTGGTGAATGTTTTATTCATTAAAAAGATAAAATATCTGTGTGCAAGGGAGGCCCTAGAGGACAGCAGTGACCAAGGTGGCTACGGGATTTCTTTATAATGGGGTTTAATGCTATAAGGCAACTAATGTATTTATGCTCAGGAGAATCTTTTCCTTTGATGAGGGATGAGGGGCTGGGAGCTTTGGGTGTGGGGTATAACAGCGCCCACACCTGGCCCATCTGTCTGTGAGTTGGTCCCCTGGGCTGAGCTATCACCCCAAATGACACATCTCCAAGGGGCAAACAGCAAGAGGATCTTGGTCACATGAACTTCATCTGTCAGACCCAGAAAGAGGTCCCAAGATGACACCCAACAAATGTCCTTTGTGAAAAATCCCCAATATATTGATTAGCAAGTAGTTGACGAATAACTGGCCTGGCCTTCTGTGAGGAAGACTCCTTTGCCTTTTCTAGAGTGGGAGATTCGTGAGGAGGCTGTGGAGCAGAATGCCCGCTCTTCTGAGCAAGTGAGTGGGAGAATGAGCTTCTCACTGGGAGCCCCAGGGAGGGAGGGCAGAAGGAGCACAACAGTTATAGCGACAGCCTGAGCTGAAGCACCACTAACCTTCCTGCTGCTCCTTGCTTCAGGGAAGCGATAGATTACGGGTGTCTTCTGAGGGTAGAAAAGTAGATACTGAGGGAATAATGTCCCTCCACAAGGGTGCCATCAACATGGCGTCTTCACAGTAGAGGCAGAGTAGGTAGTGGAGGCTGAGAGAGACCTGGAATCTTGGGGAAGGGACCCCACTTTGGCTGTTGCTTCTCCTCTTATTTTTCCCCATCTTATTTTTTATCTAACCTACTGGACTTCTGTGTTCCTTTTTATTCTCTTCATAGGACATGCTGCAGTGAGAAAGAAGAACACCACCAGCACCACCAATAACGAAACGAGACAAAGTCAATGAGGGGACATTTGCTATGGAGCCAGAGGCCCAAGCGCTCTGAAGTTAGAATTTTTTGGAATGAGGAGACCGAAAAGGGGTAAGGAGACAGAAAAAGGGTCTAGAGTCTTATTTTCCCTCTACAGCTGTCTGATTTGCTTACTTTTTGAGAATTAAGCCAATTCCTAGTGGAAGGAAATATTTTTCCTATAGTTTTGTGTTTCGCTCACCCTGTGCATGGATTTCTGCTTTCCGCTGTCTAGCTTATCTCATTTCTAGGAGTGAAGTGAGTTTGCAGGGCTGGAGAAATGGACTTTAGAACCAAGGTAGGAGAAAAGCTGCCTAAGGGAAGGGCACCAGACATCTAATACAGCGAATCAAGGTGAACGTAGAGATTTCCATGATTCAGAATCCAATATATTTAAGGAGTTTCTGTATATCATCTCACCTTAATTCTCTTAGCAATCCTATAACAACCTGCAGTGGAGTAGACACCATGAGGGGCCAACAAGTCAAATACCTAAGCAAAAAAAGGGAAAGGAGAAACCAAAACAAAGTAAGGAACGCCAAGATTATATGGCATAAGATGATTGTTTTGAATGCATACCGCTTCTCCCCTTTCATGTCTGTGGCAGGCATGTTAATCAATCACAGCATCCTTGATGTAACTTGACTTTTTTCCCCAACACAACTCTCCAAGAAGCCCATGGCTATTGGTAGAAGTGATCACTGAGTTTTAAATTTATTTTCTCTACTCAGATTGTCAGGCAAGCAGCTAAAGCTCTAAAAGGGCAAGGTGACAAGAGGCCAAGTGCTTTTAAGGGACACTGCTAAAGTGAGGGGTTGGCCCCGTTGGCCTATGCCAGGGAGTGCTTTCAGGAGAGTGCTGGTGGAGGAATCCATACTACAAGGAGTCAAGAGGGTGATGGAAGGAGAATGAGGGACCAAAGGTAAGGCCACCAGTCCTGGAGCTTGGCAGCAATGGGTGAAAAGCTGCTCTGACGGGGAGCCAGGATCAGCAATGGTGAGGAACCCAGAACACGGGGCAGATGGAGGCCAGAGGTTGGGAGGAGGTGGCAAGCCACAGACCACAAGTGAAAGTCGGTCTGAAAAGTGCAGAGAGCTGCGCAGACATTCAGAAAAGGACATAAAAACGAGCCACGTGGCCCTCTCTCTTCTCTAATAAAGCATAATAGGCAGATTAACAGCTGTCTTTGAACGTTAGGCACATCAGGATGTGCCTAACGTTCACTGAATGCACAAAATGACTGAATTAAGCAGCTGGACTGCCCTCTCTGGCTGGGGGATGCGTCTACTTCTTATCTCTGAGTTGCCGTTTTCATACTTGAAGAACAGGTCTTGCTGTGAGTAACTGGCAAGCGTGGGCTCGCTCACAACTACAGTTCTATCACTGTTCCTTGTAACTTGACCATGAAGTCCACACCGCCTCTGCTCTGCCTGGGCTCCCACAGAGCTCAGCGTCACAGCCTCCTCACTGTCCCATGGTTACTGACAAGTGACATCCTACTCACCCAATGGCCCTTTCAATGAACACAATTCCTTTTAAAATATCTCTACTAAATGCTCACAAAGCAAAGTCTATCTGATGCTACCTTAAGCAAAAAATCACCCTCCAGGCCAGGCTTTGTTTTCTCTCATGGGGCCACCTCTACTGTTGAGTGGCAGTTTCCTTGGCCATGTGACCCTCTGTCACTGGGACAAGCCAGGCTACAAAGGTCCAAACCCCCTGGATGATATTCTTCTTGTGTCGTATCTTCCAGAAGTTACTATGGTATTTTTCTTGCTTGGGTTCTGGTAAAATAGCTACAACCCAGTAAGCAGCTATTCTATGCCGAGCTATTTTATGAAAGTGAGTTCTAATCCTTCTAGCAGTAGGTAGGGCAGACTCTTCTGGTAGACACTGAGAGAGGCTGTTGAAGACTTGGTTCTTAGGCGTCAATTCTTTCAGGGCCTCTTTCTGTTGCCAAGAGTGGCCTTGCTAGAGAATATGTCCTGCTTCCAGGGACTGAGGGAAGTCAGCATAGTCCAGTGTGGAACATAGACCATTCTACCAGGTCACATCCACTCCGGATGTCCAGGGCTCTAACAGGCCTCCATCAAAATTCAGCTCCTTCCTCCTGTCCTTTCACAGGTGTTGATTCCTAATAAATACCCTGTACTCTGCACTCTATCACAGTGTTTTGCTTCTAAATCTCTGTAAAAAGGAAACAGCACCTCCTGTGGCTATTATACAGGTTGTACAAGATAATACACACTAGAGTGCTTTTCACAATGCCTGGTATATAGAACACACTGGCTATTGTACTATGGCCCTAAAGCCACATAGCCAGGAACTGTCAGATCCAGGACTCCACCTGCTCAGCCCTAGTCTTGGCCACCTTGTTGGTGGCTATACCGCTATATTCTAGATGCTAGTCTTGGGACAGGGATTATGCGATATTCACCCCCAACTTTGAAGGCCCAGCAGGGAGCCTGACCCACGGGCAATCTCCTGTGTCATCCACTGTTTGAATGGTTGTGTGACAGGCTATATCTCCAACTCTCTTCAACTTTTTGTAGGTTATGAAAAAACATATCACCTGTATTAGTTTTCAGGTTCTGTCACAAAATACTGAGGGAAACAGCTTCCAAGAAGGAAAGTTTTATTTTGGCTCATAATTTCAAAGATTTCAGCCCGTGGCTGCTTGGTCCAATCACCCTGGGCCTGAGGGAAGACATGTGGTAGGACAATGCTTTTTACTTCATGCAGCTGGGAAGCAGAGAGAGAGAGAGAGAGAGAGAGAGAGAGAGAGAGAGAGAGAGAGAGAGAGAGAGAGAGAGAGAGAGGAAAAGAGAGATCAGGGACAAACTACACCCCTTGAAGGCATTGCCCCAATGATTTGCTTCCTTCAACAGGCCCCATTTTCTACACTTTCTACCACCTTACAATAGCCCACTAAACTATGAAGTCATTAATGGGCCAATTCATTGAAGAGACCAGTGCCCTCATGGTCCAAAAATCTCCACCTACTGACACTTTCGCACCTAGGGCCAAACCTTCAACACAGGAGCTTTGGGGGAACATTTCAGGTTCAAACAATAGCATCATTCAAGATGCTCAGATTTTACTGAAGAGTTTCTGGTTTTTGCAGTCACCATTACACCCATGTATGGGGACATCTAAGCTAATATATGTAAAATTCAACCTGAACAGGACAAAAACATGACTACACTGGCCCAGGTTTCAGAGCTAGAGTGAGGGGCCAGTGCTGGAAGGACAACTGTGAGCTTCTCCTGGCATAGTTTAGGCCCCTGCAGGAGCACTAGTTGAGCACAGGGATTAGCCTGACCCTGCCATTACCCTCTACATGGGACCTGTATTCTGGGACAACAAGTTGGCAGGGAAAACCCCCACCCTAGCAACTTCTACCTGTCAAAAGAGGCTTCTGGGTAGGTTTTCTCACCCACTTTTATGAGCCAATTCCTTGGGTGCCAACTGGAGGATTCATCCAGATTCTGAAAACTTGGATCATCTTAATTTCTACAGAGCAGACTCTGGCAGAATAATCTGAGAAAGTCTTTCTTAATGGAAAGTCATTCGAGCACCATGAAAGAAGCTAGCTTTGGAGAGCCAGTCTTTAAAGATCAGAAGAATCCTTCTGACATTTTTCCTCATCCCAAGAAAAGATGGGAATTCACTAGAAGGTGATCTGAATCCAAAACTTGAGGGACTATTTTCTCTTGGCCAATTCCCCTATTTTTTTTTTTTTCATTTATGAGGGAGAGTTTGAATGATTTGTTTAATATCTTACTTTCTTTCAGCAGACTTAAACTTTCGTAGGAAACTTGAAGAGGGCAGAGGTTGACCCAAAGGCTTTATTTTTTCATTTTTTAAAATTTTTGATCCAAAGTTTTTAATGGTGGAGTTTTAGACATGGTGATATTTTTGCATCCTAGCAATCACCTACACTGTGAACTGAAGGCGCATGTGACTCACTGGCTTTCTTCCTCCTTGCCCACCCAGAGTGTGAGATGCTGTTTATTTGGATAAAGTAGTAGTGTTGCAACCTAGACTCTTCTGGACCAAATTACATCATGTAACTTGATGATACAGTTATAGAAAAGAGAGCAAGGAGAAATTAAAGCACAAACTACTGAAGAATGGAGAAAAAAATGTTTTTAAACGGGAATTAAAATCAGATGGAACTAGTGAGGTGGAAAAAGAGTTTAGATTGGCAAGAACTCTCTGGCTAGCTGGATGTCTTCTCTGGGAGGTGGTAGGATAAGCTATAGATGGTGGATGTGTCTGCCTCCAATACTTTGCCTTTAACTTTAGAAAAGAGTCTTCTATAATTATAAAATCTTATGTCCTTATTATAGAAAACATAATTAAGGAGATGAAAATTAAAAGCCACAAATAAAAGTTCTACTTCCTGGAGTCTGCCACTTGACATTTTAGAATGTTTCCTAATGGCCTTTAGAAACCATATATACATATGTTATTCTTTTCTCCCCCCAAAAGGCTTTGGTTTAAGAACTTGCTCATGTTAATATATAAGTAATAGAAAGTATGATACTTATCCCCTTTTGATTCATAGGTCTGCGGTCACAATGCCACATGCTTCATCCCTCTAGTCATGGCAATAGTAGTGATAACATGTTAGTTTGCATTGGTATTATTGCTGTGCTAAGCACAGTTGCTGAACCTGTTAATAATTCTAATAGCTCATGTGAAGATTTTCTACTGCAAAAATCTTATGGCATAGGGGGTATAGCTCAGTAGCAGAGCATTTGTGTAGTACATGAAAGGTTCAGTCTCCAGCACTGTAAAAAACTATAAAAGTCAATGTTATTTCTTCCTTTTAAATGTATTTACCCCTGATTTCTGTTTTTTTAATTTTATTCTTCTGAATAGGACTTCTTATAGAAGAAAGCTGAGTAGAACGCAAGACAAAGGACATCTTGTACAGCTTCTAATGTCTTAAAAATAGAAAATTAAAGTCTTCCATAATAAAAGCTATGCACTAATTATAAATGGAAGATACTTTCCTAAACTTGATAGAAAGCATCTGCTATAATCTACTGAGAATATTCTGCTTTTGTAACATATTGCCTATCTTTGGAGAATAAATGCATATTAAAATGTGCAATACATATATAATTTCATATTAATTAGAATAAACATCATATTGTCAAAAGAAACATGAAATTAAAAGGTAATGGTATGGTATTAATATTACGCATATATTAAAATGAACATCCTTCTAAGTAAAGGCTTTCCAGGAAAAAAATAACATGTTTATATAATTTCTAGAGGTCATTAATTTGTAAAATGTCAAGAACAGTTGATTCAAGATACTGAACTCATATTTATATCAGAGAAGGACGTTTTGAGGCCCAAAAATTTTAGGTCTAAAGAGGAACTTGAAAGAATGATGAAAGGAAGAATTCACTTGGAAAATGAAGTATATTTTAACACAACATTTTAACTTCTCTTTTAGTACATGTACTTAGTATATATATTTACCTTTAATATTTATATACTTAGGATATGTATAGTCTATTTCTTTCTTTTTGTACTAGTCGTTACACTTGAATTTTTAGTTTATGTCCTTGATCTAAGAAATCTAACATTAAATCAACATGTCTACCCTCAATGGAACAGCTTTAGGATCTTACAGAATTTAACCTCTGGTGACTAATTTGTCATTCATGGCATTATTTAATATTATCTAATCACTAATAAATTAGTCATCAATATTATACAAATATGAGGCTGGGGAGAAAACTTAGTGGAATAAGTGCTTGCCTGGTAAGAGCAAGATCCTGAGTTCAATTCCTAGTGCCACGAAATATATACAAATGTTTTAAAAATATTTTATACTGTTGCTTACTTAAACTTATCTTTATATACACCAATTTATTGCTCAGTGGTGCTTTTGGTATTTTGCTTTCCTTATCTTGGGTAAATCTATTTCTAAATGATAACCTCTTAGTAGGTTTTTAACAGAAGTGTTTTGGCTGATAAATGCGCTTAGTCTTCTGTTTTGCCATCCCTCTGGCATGATGGCTTCTCTAGGTACTGAGTCCTCATTGACAATTTTATTTCCTGAATACTTGAACATTTTATGCATCTATTTTTCCTGCTAAGACAGTAGTCTATTTGTTGTTTCTCTTTAGATGTTTATCTTCTCTGTCCTCCAAATTCTTCATGTTCATCTATGCATTGTTTTTGATATATTCTAACTTCTTCCTATTTGGCTACCAGTTTTCTAATTTTTATTTTAGCCTCTCCTGCAGTTTTTTGTTTGTTTTTTTTCTGTTTTGCTTTGTTTTTGTGGAATTGGGGATTGAACTCAGGACCTTGAACTTGCCAGGCAGGCACTTGTGCCCCTGAGCTATCTCCCCGGCCTCTCTCCTATAGTTTTAATTTGCATTTCTCAGATGGCCAATTATAGAGAGCATCTCTTCCTGTATGTATTGGCTATTTGTTCTTCTGAGAAGTATCTATTCATTGTCCATTTTTTGTTTGGGTCTTTTATTTTCAGGTGTCTCGTTTTTTAAGTTCTACATATATATTCTTGATGTTAGTCCTTTGTCCACGGAATAGTCGGCATTTTTTTTTTTTTTCTGTCCTGTAGATTGTTTCTTTACTCTGTTGGTTGTTTCTTTTTCATGAAGGAGCTCGTAAATTTGATATGATCCTATTTCTTGGTTCTTGGTATTATTTCTTGTGCCACTGGAGTCTGTTCAGAAAGTCCTTGCTTACATCTATGTCTTTGAGAGTTTTACCTATTTTTTCTTCCAGTATGTTGTATTTTTTTAACATTTATTTCTTTGATCCATTTTTATTTTAATTTGTTACATGGATAGATATAAGGGTCTAGACTCAATCTTCTGTATGCGGATTTTCAGTCTTTCCAGAACTATTTTTTTAAAAGGCTATCTTGCCTTCAGTATATGTTTCTGGCTCTTTCATAAAAGATAAATAAATGTACGTATCGGGGTTGTTTCCACTTCTACTTTATTCTGTTGATCCACAGGCATGCTTTGTGCAGTACTTTGCTATGTTAATCACTGTAGCTTTGTAATATAACTTCAAATCTGGGAGTGGGGGGTTGGCACTGCCTTGTTTTTGTTACCCAGTATTTCTTTCACTATTCTGTATCTCTTCTAGCTTCATATAAATTTTTGGATGTTTTCTATATCTCTGTGAGAACTTTTTGAGAAATAACTTTTGACTGGGATTGCAGTAAGTTTGTGTAGCAGTTTTGGAAATAGAACCATTCTGAATATGTTGATTCTGCTTAATCAGAGTTTGGCTATTTTTCAATTTTCTGATGTCTTCCTCAATTTCTTTTTTCTTTTTATTTATTTATTTATTTATTTTTGTCTTTTTGAGACAGGGTCTCGCTGTGCAGTTCAGGCTGGCTTTGAGCTCACTTTTGTAGCCCAGGCTGGTCTCGAACTCGCACCGATCCTCCCGCCTCAGCCTCCCGAGTGCTGGGATTACAGGCATGCGTCACCACGCCCGGCTCAATTTCTTTTTTCAATTGGATGTAATTTTTATGGTAGAAGTCTTTCACTTCCTTAGTTAATACCTAAGTATTTAAATTTTTGATGCTATTGTGAATGGTATTGTTTTCATAATTTTTCTCATTGACTTCATTATTAGTGTATATGAATGCTACAGGTTTTTGTGTTTGCTTTGCTATCGTGCTACACGGCTGAATTTGGTTACCAATTCTAGGGGTCTTTTGAGGGAGTTTTTAAGGCCTTGTAAGGAAAGGATCGTGCCAACTGTAAATTTTGACTCTGTTTCCCTATACATTTCCCTTTTGTTTATTTCTCTTGCCTGATCACTCTGGGTAATGTTTTAGAAGCTATGGGAACAGGAGTGATGATAAAGGACATCCCCGTCTGCTTCTTGATTTTATAGAGAAATTTTCAGTTTTTATGCATTTGGTATACTGCTGGTTATAACCAACTTTAGGTTGGTTATAAATGGCTTTTATCATGTTGGGACAGACTTTCCATACTGAACTTTTTCAGGATTACTTTTATCATGAATGGATGTTGGATTTTATTAAAGGCTTTTCTGCATCTATTGAGATGAGTTTGTAATTTTTGTGTTAGCTTATATTTCTGTGATAAATTACATTTATTGTTTGGCATGTGTTGAACCATCCTTGTATTCCTGGAGTAAAGGCTACTTGGTTATGGGTTATGGTATGTGATCTTTAGGCTGATTTGTCACATTCTGCTTGCCAGCATCCACTTAAGGATTTTATCCTGGATCTATATTCATTGGCCTACAGTTCTCTCTCTCTGTCTCTGTCTCTCTCTGTGTCTCTCTCTGTCTCTGTCTCTCCCCCTCTCTCTTGGTTATATCCTTGTTTGGCTTGAGATCAGGATAATATTAGATTCTTAAAATGATTTTGAAAGTATTCTTTCTCTCTAAATCTCATTAAGAACTTTGAGGAGTATTATCATTAGATCTTGCCTGAAGTTCTCATAGAATTTGACTATGAATCCATTAGGTCCTGAATTTTTCTTAGTTGGCAGTTTTTAAATCACTGCTTCAATTTCATTACTTGTTAATTGATTATCCAAGAATTTTTAGTCTTCTTGGTTCATTTTTTGCAGTTCATATGTTTCTGGAAATCTATTTCTTCAGTATTCTCCAATTGTTTGGCATATATGTTTGTGAAGTAGTTATTAATCACTTTCTCAACTTCGATGATGTCTATTGTGATTTTACCTTTTTCATTTCCAATCGCATTAATTTGTCTCTTTGCTTTTTAAAAAGGACATTGACTAAGAGTTTATTATTCTTTCAAAGAACCAGTTCTTTGATTCATTGATTCTTTGAATTATTGTCTATTTCATTAATTTCTCCCCTGATCTCTGTATTTTCCTTCCTTGTATGAGCTCTAAATTTGGATTATTCTTGTTTTTCTAAGACCTTGAGCTGCATCATTCAGTTGTGTCTTTGGGTTCATTCTATTATTTTAGTGTGCACATTCACTGCTATAAATTTCCTCTTACAGGACTATTTTCAATATGTCCCACAAATTTTAGCATGTTGTATGGGCATTATAATGTATTTTTCCCTTAATTTCCTTTGTGATTTACTGATTATTCATGAGTGTGTTACTTAATTTCCATATGTTTGTATAGTTTATGTGATTTCTTTTGCTGTTGATTTCTAACTTCATCATACGGTAATATGATAAAACATATGGTAAAATATTGATTCCTTTGCATTTACTTAGGTATGTTTTTATTAACAAGTATGCAGTCTATTTTGGAGAAAGTACAAAATGTGGCTAAAAGAATGCATATTTATTGTTGAATGGAACACTTTCTATGCTATCTATTAAGTCCATTTGTTGAACATGTGGTTCAATGCTGATACATTTTTGTTAGCTTTTCTGTTTAATTGATCTGTCTATTTGTGATAGTGGAATAGTGAGATTTCCTACCATAACTGATGTTTGTCTGACCCTTTATGTCCACTGAAGCTTGTTCTATGAAATTGTGTGCATCTTACTTGGTGCCTGTGTGTTTGTAATTGCCATCACTTCCTGTTGAATAGTACTGCTACAATTTCACTTACAATGCAGAATGTCCTTCTTTGCCTCTTTTGATCTGGATTAGTGGGTTCCATTTCTGTCATCCTAGGAGGCAGGGTATTCCTTTTCCTGGTTCAGGGCTCTGTCTTCTATCCCAGAGTGGACACAGATGATCCTGGTATTAGTTGTGAGGACCTGTGTGTATTGGGTCTAACATTCACCTGTATTTCCATAGCAGTTACTGAAGATACCACATGTTTGGTTTTCAATCTATTTTATTTCTTTTAATGAGAGCTATCTTTCTCTTTTTTCTTTATTCTTTATTCTCCCTTTGTTCCCTTTGTAGTTCTCTGATATGTATTTAAATATATCTTTAAAATTTAATCTAGCATTTCTATTTTTGTAGTGAAAAAAGGCTGTGTTAGTATGGATTACTGTCTTGTCAGAAATTGAAGACATTCAGTTTCGCTTGCTGTGTTTTTGAACTACTATGACATCAATAGAATATACATTCCTTTGGCCACATCAGAAACTCCTTACATGCATAATTTTTAGTTGGGATATGTTTATTTTATGAATACACCTTAATTAAATATTTGTTTCTTCACTCTCACATTAATTATTAATGATGCTAGCATTGACATTAAGTCTACATTTTCTCATAGAGTGAGCTATTTTAAATAGTTATTTATTACTACCTTGTTTCTTCCAAGAAAAATTTATATGCAAAGCAAAAAAATTAATTGAGTCAAGACAAAGGGAAATTCCTCCTAACTCAAAGAAAACAATAATCAGGGTAAAGAGTTAGGACAGAAATTTAATTTTGTTTTTTCCTTGAGGTAAACCATGAACTATGGTACTTAGATGCCTAAGAGGAAAGGAAAAAAAAATTGGTGAAAATATGTGCTTCAGATTGTCCATGAAATAAAGTTAAATACATTGTTTAAGAGAAGAACATTTTCCCCCTAACATTATTACAAATGAGAGACCCCGAGCATAATACTGACATACAATTAAGTAACAGTGCTTCTGAGTGGACTTGCACAGTGCATTTTCTGTATACTGCTCCTACAAGTCTTGCCTCATATTTGGGCAATACTTGAAGTATTTCCCATGAGTCTTAGCCTGCCAACTGAAGCCCCTGAAGTTGCTGGTCCAGTTTGTGTGCCGCAATCAGCCCCAAGATCTGAGGCTGTCTTTCGTTAACATTAGTTTTCTATTGGTATTCATTTCCTCCTCAGCTCCCCAAAGAAGTAATTTTTTTGTTGCAAATTCAGCAACACTTGGCAACTCCTCATGGCTCATAGGTAGATGTGAGTTGGCCCAGCTGTCTTATGCAGGAGCTTATTTCTGTATCTGAAGAGGAATCAGAACACTACGGTTGTCACGGGAGACAATCTGGCCTTCGCTCCCTCCGATGAGTCTGATACTGAGACAGCACAACAGAGTCAAGAGCGAGATGGCTGTGGATAACATCACTCACTGCCAGTTGCACCGTGTCTGAAACCTGTGTTTTCCCTACACTTCAGCTATTTCCAGGTATTTTATTTTAGCATAAGCTAGTTTGACTCTTGTTTTTGTTGCTTGGATCAGAAAACACAACTGATATAGAGATGCGCAACTGTTGACAAGAAGTCTATGATGGAAATATATGGAAGTTGTGTCACTTTAGAAATTGGTTTCAGCATGCAAGAATCACCTACACAAGGCTTTCCAAGCACTGGACACTGCTTTCAGCACAGTGTGTGCATTAATTTATTGTCTCTTCATAAGAACTCAGTGAGACTGGTATTAGCAGGAGCAACAGAGCATCCTCTTGACTTTGCAGATATAAAAATGGAATGGTGAAACTCGGGCAATTTGGCTAAAATCCTTCTGTTGCTGAAAACGAGCAGCCATGTTCCAGAATTTGGGTGCTCACCAGGGCATTAATAATGTCTCTCAGCAAAGTACACGTGGGGCCTAAATGAATAACATTCCTTCCAGCTTGGGGTTTTTGGGTGCAAGCTGAAAAACACGGAGATCCTGACTTTGATCCTCAGCTAGAATCTGGAGGACAGCTATTCTGTATTGTTATGGGGCTGGCACATGTCCAGCTTCACAGTCATCCAATCAGGAAGGATGACATCATGGTTAAGACCAGGAAAGGGTGTTCCAATTACCTAGTGGGATCCTGGCCTTGTCACTCATCAGCATAATAGTCTCACTTATGAGAATTCCATTTCCCTCAGGTATAAAGTGAGAAAGAGTAATATCTAGCTTGTAAGGTTTTATATGGATTCAGTAGGATGGTGTGGACAAAGCCAAGCCCTCTACCGGAAGACCTTGAATTAGAATGCATGCTCTTTGACCTCTGAATGAGGGTGCAGATCAAAGTCTGACCAGAGTCTGTGTGTCAGGGGCTGAGGCATGTCACTGGATTTGGAGAGTAGAATAAATATCAGGGGCTATAGGTTATGTGAGTAAATAGAATAGGCAAACTCATAGACTCAAAAGCAGAATGGAGGCTAGCGGCAGTGGGGAGTCATTGCTTTGTGGAGATAGTCTCTGTTTGGGACCATGCAAAGTTGTGGAAATAGATAATGGCTGTAGCTACCCAGTGCTGTGCCTGTACTTAATGCTACTGAATGGCACACTTTAAGAGTTAGAGTAGTAAATTTTATGTTGCATGTAAATTCCACAATAGAAAAAGAAAAGAAAAAACCCCCAGGGATTTGTGATAGCTATTGGTTAAGCCATGGTAAAGATGAAGACAACTGGCTATGACTAGCAAGAGCAGGGACTCTGCTGCAAAAATTTAAGACCCATAAAAATAATAAAATTATTTTGAGAGCATTTCTTATACATAATATCTATTTGATCATAATCGTTGGATAATAATAAAAAACTCAAAGGAATCGTGAGATAGGAAAGATATCAAAAGGTCATTTTTTCAGGGCCTTGCCATTTGGAGAAAGTGTACTTCCAACCCCGCTGCAGACTCACTCTGTGGTGCGAGGGTTGTGACCCTTCCACATCCCCCAAAGGCACAATTCTCACCACTTCCGTCTCCGGGTACACACAGAGGCCCTATACTTACTGTGTGTGCTATTAGGCCTTAGACTTAAAACTAAAAAACAAAAATCTGATGAAAAAAGTACATGACCTCCTGTGACTAAAAACAGGAAAAAAAAAAAAAAATCTAGCTCTGAACTTTCAAAAGAAAATGCATCTTTATAATAACAATAAAACCCTCCTAATCAAGCCTTTAAAAGGCAGACTGCATTGCTATCTTTGCCTGGGGCCCATAACTATCCTTAGCTAATCTTTCTCTGACAGATAAAGAGCTGCTATATCCATTCTTATAGCACAATTTGAAACTTTATTCAGAGAAGTGGGGTGAGAAAGCCCTGGATGGGAATAAAGAAGGAGTATTTGAGGGTGGGTGAGGGAAAGAGGAGGAGAGCAATCACTTATCTGCAGAACAGAAGCTTCCGCAGAAAAGCAAACCAAAGATCCCCAGGCTGCCCTGGTTTGTTTGGTGACATATCTGGGAGACAGCAGTGTCACTTCCAAGCAGTCCCTGTAGAATTCTGTGCTTACTCCAGTCTAGCTTTCCTGGGGTGTATCATCTCAGGGGGTTATTCTAATAGGTAGAACTGGTGAGCAGATGGCCCCCTTGTTTTTAGTGGGGAAAGAACTAGAAAAGTTTCCACATACTGTGGCAGGCACAAAGGCGAGAAATAAGAGGAAGGTGTGAGAGTTGTGAGTCCCCATCTTGTGTCCCCCAGGAAAACCATAAAATTTATGAAATCTTTGGTGCAAGACAGCTTTGAAATTAAGAAAGAATTTTATCAGCTCAAGATAATTGCTATTTAGTTGTGTAATGGGGATAGATACTTCTAAAGGTCCATCTGAGCACTGTGACGACATGAAACTGATATTTGTATTCAATCTTGTCCCTGTTTAAACACAATAACAACAGCAGCAGCAGCAACAACAGCAGCAGTACCAACAAAAAACACTATCTGGGAGTTGTTTTCCCAGCCTCCACAAACTCCTGTCTCCGCGACCTACCATCTTAGTTAGTTTCTTATTGCTAGGACAAAGTACCTGACACTCCTAAGTTAACGGAAGAGATGTTTTGACCCATAGTTCATAGAGGTGTTAGTCTGTAGTCTGCTGGCTCCCAAGCAGGTCAGCATGCAGAAGAGCCCAGCAGAAGAGAGAAGCTCACAGAAAGGCAGGAAGCAGTGAGCCATGAGGGACAGGGAAGATTCCACGGTGACAGTAAGCCAGCTCTTCCCACCAGGCTCGGCTCCCAGCATCACAGCCGGCCGTAAACCACGAATCCAAGCATCACATCCCATGATTCATACACATAGGATTCAGTCAGCCCCCAAAAGCTGATGCGGGAGTGCATGAATTTGGGGGTAGGACTTCTAGATACAAACCGTAGCACCTGCCATTTTCCCATGGAGGGGCAGAGACAGGCCTGTTTATACTACTGGAACATCAGCTTCCTGACTACAGCTAGTTGGACATGTGGCCCAAACAGAGCAGGCTAAATTCTTATCCCAGGGGTTTAGGATCGGGATGTAGAACAGATAGATTTGCTTGTTTGCTAGTAGTAATATAAATTCAGGAGCCACCCAGGCACCATCCTGTGATATATGTATGAAAGATGAAAAAAGTCTGCTTAGCAATAAAGAGCTAAGACCGTTGATTTGCTCCTGTCATTTTTCTAGTCATCAATTTCCACCCTTTTTAAAGATCTGGCTATACTTGGCTTCTCTAAGCAATGTCATCATCCTTCCAAAAAAATACTTTTGTGCTTTAAGCTAGACAGAATTCATTTCTGTTGTAGGCAATGATTCAACTCAAATATGGAGCATAGGGTCTGTGTCTATACAGTACTTTATTGGATGACTGTGGTAAGGACTATCTATAAACTGGCTATGTCCGGAGTGACTCCTGTGTAAGAGATGCCATAATGTTCTGTTATGCTAGGGTCTACCTCCTCAGAACCCAACCATATCCTAAAATCACTAACAGGTCCCAAGCTAGGAGTTACCTTGGTTATTCTTTCTACAACCTCCCTCCAATTATCCAATCGGTGCCCTAATCTTTCTGGTGCTACTTGCAACATCTACCCCAAGTCTCTGCTTTCCCTGAATGCAGAGTGGTTACCTTACCCTAAGCTGTCAGCCTTGCTGGTTTGGATGCCTTCCTATCTGGTCTCTGACCTCCCTATATCCGCATATTTCTTCCCTCCCACTAGTTTGTCCGTGTGGTGGCTGAGTTGATCCCTTTGCCAGTAAATCAGATCGTGTCACCTCCCTGATGGCAGCATTCTGTATCAGTTAGGAAGCAGATTAAGTGGATGCAGCAAAACACAGTGGTGTAAGCGAAGAAGGCAGATCACTTGGAGGTCAACCAGTAGTTCCTTTTGCACTTTCCACTGACTGCTATCGTTCACAGAATAAAATCCCACTGACTGCTATCGTTCACAGAATAAAATCCAAGCTTCCCACCATGACTTCCAAACTGGCCTGGTATCTCTCACTCTGCTCCTCCTCCCCTCGTTCACTAGCTTTTTTTGAGCTTCTCCTCTGCCTGCCCCTGAGCATGTGGCTTCCCTGCCCTACGCGCACTGGCTGTTCTGCCTCAGAAGCCCCAAGTCACGTGGTCCTGGCTCTAGCCGCTCTTCAACCCATGGGCTCCGCTCCCTTGCAATCCGCCCAGCGGCTGGATTGGTCAGGCTGGCGGTTACTTACCCCCCACAACCACCTTCTAGCACAGTTCTCTGTGGCATCCACTTTGAATCTCTTCTACCTCTACATTTGTCTTCTGTATCGTGGTAACCAATCCTGTTTGTTAAATTGGTTTTCTTGAGACATGCCTGGGGAGATCAGAAGTGCATGCTTCTGGGGGAGCTTGGGGTGTAGAGGTGGGGAGTGCATCTAGACCTGGCCTCTTTCTTGCAGGCTTGTCCCTGGCCCTCTGTCTCCAGATGTCCTGAGTGAGTGTTTTCCTCCACCACCCCTTTTGCCATGAGGTTTCTACCTCTGAAATGCTGAACCAAAATAAGACTTTTGCCTTTAAGTTGTGGGTGTTGAGCATTTTGACCCAGCCATAGGAGCATGGCTAATACAGCATTTACATATCTATTCATTTAACTAACATCTGTCTTCCCCTTAGCTCTGGCCTAGAACTGGAGCTTGCCAGGCGCTGAAACCTTGTCTGCTTTTTACCATGGGCACAGAGATGGTTCCTGGCTCTTGGTGCACACTCAGAGTACTGACTGAGGGAGCAGTAGTCAGTGTAGGACCTGGAACCAATATTCCTCAGTAAAAGCATTTCTCTTCACTTTGGGGAATGTGTTCCTGCCCCTATCCTCTGCATCTTAGAGGTGTCCCATTAGGTTGGAGACGGAGCCCCTGAGATGAGTCCTGCTTTCCTGCTTAGGCCATGGCAACGTTATTTATTCAATAATTTCATCCTTCATTGGACCAGTGCCATCTGTTTTCATCCATTCCTGAGATGGATTTCAAGTCCACCTGCTATTACATACTAGGGGACTCGGGGGATGAATGAATTACCTGAAATAAGGGAATAATTTGTTGTTTAATTTTATGCAGGATGATTTTCAAACTGTCTCAAATTCATAGATCTTCCAATCAACATCCCTTTCTAACCCCACTCGGCTCTCCTATATCTCCTCCCCTAGGCACTTGGAGGATGGTGGAGATACCATATTTATAACAAGCAAGTCTGAGCATTAGAATTCCCAGAGAGTTATGCAGCATGAGAACCTAGCCCAATAATAATAACCCTAAATGTTATTTATATGTCATTTCTCTGCCAAAGTCATCTAGGTAGCTCCCAGAAGGACCGTGCAGGAAAAATTCCACTGTCAAAGTGTGCCAAAAGTCTTAATAAGAAGGTTCAAGAGGTTTTAATTAAGAAGGGCTCATTCAGCGGCCTTTCCCCAGTCAGAACAAAATCTGCTCCCAGGATATGTGCTCTAGCAGTGGCCCTGAGAAGATGATCCTGTCATCTCTAGGCCCATTTATTTGAGGAAGGCAGACTCCGATGCCAATCTTAAGATATTTCTCAGGTGGAATTCTATCATCAAGAGCTGGTTTTGCTCAAATATTGTCATTCCCCATAGAGGTGGGCCTCGAAGGTCCTGAATGTGGAGGCAGAAGCTATCCAAAGGACATTCCTTTGCAAGTAGTGCTTCAGGTGATATTAAGAAAAAAGAAAAAAAAAAAAAAAGATTTCTTTGGATCATGAATAAGTGTGGCTGTCAGCATAACTGTCACTGCAGAGTTAAATAAAAATTGGAACATCAGAAAGAGCATTTTAAAAACCTAGTAATCATTTTTATCCACTACTTTACATATACTTTTCTACTTAGTGATTCCTATGGGAATAAAATTGCTATAAGGAAAAGAAAATCCTTCTTTCAAGTCAAGTTGGAGAGCGAGCGTGCTAGGTCCAGCAGAGGTTGGTGGGTTGCTGGCTCCTTCTCAGGTTTGCAGTCTGGTGTCTGATGGGACCTAGGTCTCTCTTTTCAGCTGGTCCCTGAAGGGAAGCCAGGCCACTGAGTGGAAGAAGAAGTTTATATGTCCCTGCCAGTGCTGGTGGCTATGAAACCACGGGTATGTTCAGATTCTGCATGTTTAACTGTTGACCTGGTGACCTGGAAAAATCCAGGGAGTTGGTTTCTGCTAAGACAAAACAGGTCTGATTGACAAAAGCAGCTAATGAATTCTTACTTGGAGGCAAACACTGACTTCATCTTTAAATTCCATGGAGCCTTGGGAGCTCACTGAGGAATTTTACCTTAGTGGTGAGGATTTGGGTATCACCTAGTCTGGAGGGGGATGAAAGGTCAGCGTACCATGGACGTCACAGGGGGTAGGGTCAGTAACCTGCCCCTCAAACGGGTGAATGCTCGAGCCAGCTGCTAATGCCGTTGCCTGGAATTTCTAGCACAGAGGGTTCATGTGACTTTAATGAGGGGCTTCTGAGCCCCTCATTAAAGTCACAGCATTTACATATCTATTCATTTAACTAACATCTCTTATTTCAGACTCTTATTTCAGAGAGGAAGAGGTAGAGCGTCACTGAGTGCCCAAAGCCACAAACCAGTTCCCAGTCCTTGCAAGGGCTTCCTGATCAAAAAGGTCGAGGACCAGTTCTGGTGAAAGGATAGATAAACATTGCCTACCATTTTGTAATGAAAATAACCAGGGCTCTGCAAAGCAGCAGCAGATGCTGCTCCATAGCAGCATGGTAAGAATGTCCCGGCACACCTGCCGTTGACTGCGAGGGAGCAGGGATGCAGGCACGAGCATTCCTCGGCTCCTGCTGGGAGCATCTGTCCACAGGTCTGATGTCTTCCTGGCCAGGATGTCACGAACTTGCCAGCCTCAGAGGGAAGGCTGGCGGCTGCCCAAAGAATGTCAAGGAATGCAACTTTTAGGTTGTAGCCATTGAAGAGGGCAGGATGGGCACTGCCCCTATAGTTTAAGAAGAGGAGGAAAATAAAGAGGCAGAGGCCAAGACACAGAAATCATTTGTCACAGCCATGGGAACAAAGCCCAAGAAGCTTATTCAGAAATATAGCTTTTGTGACTTTGTAGGGATATAGACCTTTGACCTTTGTTTCTGTGACTTTGTTGTGTGTGTGTGTGTGTGTGTGTGTGATATGTGTGTACATTAGTGATGAATACTTCATTGAGCATGTATTTCTCAGTTATCTCCATGCTGGAGAATCTCAGTGTCCCATGGAGGGGGCCGGAGCCAATGAGGCAATGTGGGCTCCAAGAGCCCTGCTGGGCCTAGACGGTGGAGAGGGCATAGCAGAGTCTAATGGCAAGGGCCAAGGACTGCTTTAAGAGAATACTTCCTGAACCTTCCTTTTAGGGGTAAAGAAGGAAGTTTTCTGTTATAAACCAAGCATTTCTTTGGTAGACTTTCTCCTCCAAAAGGCCAGACGATAAATATTCCCCTCTTTGCAAGCCTCAGTCTCAGTTGCAGCCATTTGCCTCTGCCATAGCAGGACAAAGGCAGTGACAGGCAGAGCCTAAGTGGATGGATCAGGTTGGCTCCAATAAAAATTTATTCATAGAACGTATGTGTTGGATAAAATACCGGCCCAAGCTGTAATTCTTCACACCCTATTCTATTCCTTCTATAAATAAGAGCCATTTAATACTGATAACAGACCTCTGTATAGGATGAAGGAGAGCTCAGGCAACTTGATCAGAGTAAACAACCAGCATGCAGCTGAGGTGGGAGTTGAACTCTAGTCTTCAGCCTTCCAGGTCAAAGCCCTTGGCACTTACACTTTACTCATCTCTGAGATAAGCTTACAAATCATCCTCATGACCTTTCCTCTCTCCTCCTTGTCCCTTGTCACTATTGTTAATTTGTTCTGATCATTGTTCTTCAGACAACCATAATTTGCCCAAGGTACTCTCAGGCACGTTAGAGAACGTATTAAAAGAGGATAACACAGAATCTCTGGCTTCCTGTCACTTGTGATTTCACAAGGACAAGACATTACAGAGGACAAATAAAAACATTGGGGAGGTGAAAAGATGTTCTCCTTGCTCTGGAGCCTTGGCCCACATGGGGGAATCTCCTTGGGCCACACTGCTGTCCACTCCCTGAAGAGCCACAGAGAGCCTGGAAACAGTGCCAAGCTTCTGCTTCTCGCTGCTACGGGGAACCAGGCTGCCCACCGAAGCCTTTTCTGCTCTTCCTGCTCATTCACAAACACAGACCTGCTCTCTGGGAAAGAGCTCACCCCAGTCCTGCCTGTGACAGGTGAATATACTGTGACTTCTGCTATTCCAGTGGCAAATTTATCAGCAATGAAAATACCGTCTTGATCTCCAAAAGTCCTATTCTTTGGTTTTCTTTGTCAATTAATTTGTCAGTTAGTAAGATGCAAAGGATGATTAACGAGGCTTACTGAGTCCCCCAACAAACAACTGAGGACAACAAGCAGAGATGCTTTGGGGCATCTTCCCTTGTCCGGGAAGAAAAGGGACCCAAATTAGCCGGGCGTGGTGGCGCACGCCTGTAATCCCAGCACTCAGGAGGCTGAGGCAGGAGGATCGGTGCAAGTTCGAGA
>PVJA010015973.1:0-44189 GCA_004027025.1 Myocastor coypus
AGAGAGACAGAGAGACAGGGAGAGAAGAAAAAATAACCGGGAAAGGAAAAGAATGTAAAAGAACAAAGCAAGCGTCGACGAGTATGAGGCACGTTAGACCAACCCTGCACTGCCGGCGGGTGTGTGCAGCCACGCCGCCCCTGTGGGAAGCACCGCGAGGGTCTCCCCTAAGCAGTCACAGCACTGCCCCTGCTGCTGCCACTGTTCCACTTCTAGGTGGAAAGCAGGGATTGCAAGACTTGTGCGCCAGTGTGTGTGTGGCGGCACCCATAATCGCCTAGAAGGATAAACCAAGCAGTTGTCCAGTCAATGGATAGATAAATGAGCACAGGCGCTATTGCCACGTACTGTCCCGCCGCATTTCTCAGTCTGAAACGAGAAGGAAGCTTGGATACCTGCAGCAGCGCATGCGCGTTGGGAGGATGCAATAGCGAACAGCAAAGGAGTCGCGTGTTGCATGCAGCTGCCTGGGGCACGCTTCTGGGGTGAGCCGATTCTGAGGGAGGGGGAGGGGAGGAGAGTAGGAGAGAGAGGAAGAGTGGAGAGGAGGGGGGAGGGGAGAAAGAGGACGGGGGAGGGGTCGGGGAGTGGCAGGGCGGAGCTGCCTTTTACCAGGTGTTGGAAGATGGAGGTAATGGGTAGTTATCTATCTATCCATCCGTCTATCTATCTATCTATCTATCTATCCATCCGTCTATCTATCTATCTATCTATCTATCTATCTATCTATCTATCTGTCATCTATCTATTTTGTATTTTAGGGAAGGTCTCCAGGGTGTTCAGCGTCTCACTACTATATTGGACTCGGGGTGACCCGCCTCTTTACAGCCTCCCAAGAGCTGGGATGACAGGCAGGCATCCCGGGGGTGGGGCAGGCATGGCGGGCCCCGCGATTGAACCCTGGGCCCCTGCACCTGCTTGCAGGAACTTTAATCTGATGAGCTATTTGGCCAGCCCAAAACTCTATTTTTTTTTTATTTTAGGGAAGGGCCTACAAGCTGTTCAGGGGTAGCTATTGTTTAGTGTGTGAATAAAGTCTCTGGAAATAATGGTATTGCTGGCTATACAAAGTCATCGATTTTCTAAATGCCACAGTTTCATACTTAAAATTCGTTAAAATGTTACACGTTGCGATATATATTTTGTTCTACTAAAACCTCCGTGATGGCAAATTTGGTTTGGTTTCACTTCGTTCTCAAGCTCCAAAAATGCTCATCACTAAGTTCTGAAGTGCCAGCGCCGGAGCTGGATCCACGTGGCGCAAACCTGTCACGTTCAAGCACCTTTCCTCTTGAAAGCCCTGTCTTTAAACCTCCTCCATGAGAAAATTCTGTGCGGTCAGGTTACAAATTTAGAACTACGCATGCCTGTGTCTGTGCCCGCGTCTGCAGTCCATATGAATGCACACGCCTCGGGTCTCCTCGGGGTCGCCTTGGGGTCGCCTCGCGGTGGCCTCAGTGCTTGCTTCTGAAGCTCCTGCTCTTGACGCCACGCACTGCGGCAGAAGCGGCCTGCACATGTATCTGCCTCCAAGGGGCCAGTACTGCCATGATGGCGACACCAACAGTGACTGTGAAATTAAGCAAAATGGGGTTGTGCCCTTTGCACAGGGGACAGCAGCAGCTCAGAGCGAAGGTGGCATCCAAGGGAAGGGCGCAGAGACAACAAACTCTGAAGCCACTGTGGGGACAGAGAGTTAGGCGGGGGCAGGGGCACCTGCAGCAGCTCAGGACTGAGCTGCCTGGGGTGCGGAGCAGGGCAGGAAGGCCAGGAAGTGGCCAAGCAAGGAAGGAAGGGATGCTGGCCAGCGTCAGGCAGCAGGGCCTGGGCGCCTGACCAGAGGGAGATGGGGGTCCGCTCCGATGGGAGGCGTGTGGTGCGGCGCAGAAGCCCGAAGCTGCCTAAGTGTTCTAGCTGTCCGCTCTTGCAGATGAGGACAGCATCACTGATGCTTTTCGACTTCTGCAGAGTGGACTGTGCATCAGCAGTGCTTAGAAGCAAAAAAAGAGTTAGCGGAAGACATGCAAATACACAAGGATTATGCAAATTTGCAAGGATTATGCAAATGCACGAGGATTATGCAAAAGCACAGTGATTATACAAAAGCACAAGGATTATGCAAATACACAAGGATTTTCAAGATTGGCTCTTGCAGTAGCTGCACACAGAGTCCAGTGCAGAAGGGTACAGAAGAGGGTGGCCTGCACACCAAGAACCCCAGGTGTCCAGTCAGGGCTCAGAGTTCAGTGGGGAGTCCCGTGTGAGTCCACTTCAGGATGCTGAGGTCGTGCAAGGCTAGACCAGAGCGGAGCGCCTCTGAAGCAGACCATGCCGGCCCACCATTCATCTCCAATTCCCTGTTTTCCCATCCCGGAGACATTCCTCCCCAGCGCAGGTCTTCACACTCAGACCTGCGCTGAGCCCCTCCAGTTGGGCGTCTCTTACCCGCCTGACACTGTTAATTAGCTGCCAGGGACTGTGTGCTGTCCATCTGTGGCACCTGGGCCAGCCTGTCCTTCACTCGTCGCCAAGAGAAGTGTGGCAGAATCGACTTCTGATTCTCAGCTGTGGGCCTCCTGGTCAGCCTGCGAGGGTTAGGGCTCCAATAACAAATACAGAGGCTTGGACCGTGAAGCACTGCTGTCCAGGTGCTGAGGGGCCCAAGATCCGGGAGTGGTGCTGAGGCTGCTCGTGGGCCTCTCACTGTGGCGCTCACCCAGCTGCTGTCCTGCTGTGTCTTCCCCTGGCCTTCTTCATGCACTGTTCCCAGGGGCCTCCTTCTCTCAGAGGAGAGGGTCTTATTGGCCTAGGGTCAGTCTTCATGACCTCCTTAACCTTAATCACTTATTCAAAGGCCCTCTCTGCTGCTAGGGGAAGCTGAAGCTGGAGCTCAGCCGCACGTGCTGGGTAACGTGATGCCTGCCCAGAATCGTGGGCACCAGGAAGGGGCCACACTCGCAGGCACCTGCAGCTCCTAGAGCCCGAGGTGTGTAGAGAGGAGCTGGGCAATCAGGCCTCTAGACAGACGAGGTGCAGATGATGGCAGTGTTTGCAGTGCTGCTGCAGGCGGGCACGCCTTTCCTCCCACCAGCGGGGGCAGAGGCTCCTCCTGGCCTCAGCTGGCTGCGCGCTGGCCATTGGCTTCATGCTGTCAGCCTCCACCTTCCGCCTCTGGAGTTCCAAGAGCTGTGCCGGACACAGCACTTCCCAAACACCGTCACAGGTGGGCAGGCAGACTCCAAAGAGTGGTCTTGGAGTGGACAGAGCTGAGCCCACTTCAGCGGGTGCAGGTCCGCCTGTGCTCTCCTCCTGGTCAAGGTCTCTCCAGCCACAGCCTTAGGGAGAGGTGTTTTGCAGCCTGAGCCAACAGCACCTTCCTGGATCTTCAGCCTGCTAGACCCTGACCTGCTGGTGGCCACGTGTGTGTGACCACGGGGTGAGGGGAGCACTGAGGGTGGCCCCACACATTTGGAGAAAAAGTGAGGCATTGTTTTGAGCCATGAAGTTCTGGGATGATTTCCATGCAATGGATACCGAAGAGAACCATGGACCTGGAGGTGGCATGATGCTGGAATAAACTTACATGCGTGGCGTCGTCTTTGAGACCAGACGGCAGAGAAGAGTAGAGAAATCTGATGAACTTCATAAAAATGCTGAAAAGTTGTAATAAGCAATTTCTCCATACAAAATCAGTGACTATCTCTTAGACAACTTTTTTGTATAGAAATTTATTTATTTGTTTGTTTGTTTGTTTGTTTGTTTGTTTATTTATACCAGGGATTGAACTCAGGACCTTGCACTTGCCAGGCATGCACTTATGCTGCTGAGCTATTTTCCCAGCCTTATTTATTTACTTTCTACTTTAGAAAGAGAGAGAAGAAGAAATGTAACGATGGAGCTGAGCTCGCAAACAGGTTACTTAGGACAGTTGCCATAGTTCTCTAGGTTCATTCAAAGGAAAGCTGTGTGCTCATGTTGCACAGATAAGGTACCAGGCCTATGTCTTCTACTCAGCAGCACTCTAAGGGAGACATTAACAGTTTGATGAGGAAAATAATCATATGGTCGATGACAGAAATCAGGATTGAATGATCGTTCATTTTGTTTGAAGTAATTGTGTAAAAGTTCTGGGAGTGCCACATGTACAACGTTCAGAGAGGATGCCAGTGCCTGTCTTGTCCTGTCCCGACTAGGTTGGAGTCAGCTGGCAATTAGGTTTGCAGAGATCCCTTCAGACGTAACTGGGTACTTAGCAGTGTAAGATCTTACATTAGAAAACTTGCTGACCAGAACACGTAGCTGCTGTCACTGCACGGGACCTGCTGGTGCCTGTGAGAGTTATCCAGAAAATTCAAGAGTCCCCAGTTGCTCATAAACCCGATTGCTTTACTGATCTGTTACATTGCCTTGATACAAAGTGTATCTTGAAGGAAGTAGCCAGCCTCAAGAAATAGCAAACCGGTCAAGCAATGGCCGTGGCTCACCCAGACGGCTGACCGTGACAAAAGGTCTACACAACACTATACGTGGTTTCAAGGTTAATCTTGAGGAGATCTGACTGACGTTATCAGATACGAAAGTTATATGTTTGGTTATATAGGTCTTGTTTTAACTTGGCCTTAACCACCCAGCAGAAAAGTCCGATCACGAGACATAAAAAGTAAAGCCAAATTAATATGCTGAGCTGTAAAAGGCTCAAGTGAGCAGCTTCTGACATTGCCAGTTCTGCTGATAACCCACTACTGTTATAGAATAATGGACTATACATGCAACTACTTTCAATCAGAAGAAATATTTGTACCAAGTCTTTAGAAAATTTGTGCTTGCATCTTAAGTCTGGGCAACTACTATGAAGACAGACATATGCACTGCATTGGTTATTGGGGCTGTCTGACCGACATGCTCTGAAACTGCCCTGTGGCTCTTTCTTTCTTGTTGAAATTGAGAAAATAAAATAAAAAAAAAGAAATAGCATTAAAGAGTAAGTAAATTCAGGCAGGCACCCATGATATTTACATATGGTGTTCCCAACCCTTTTCATCACTAGTAACAGTCACCTCGTGTCTCAGTTACTTCTTACTCATTGCTGGGACAAAATATCCCACACCCAAAGTGAAGGAAGGAAAGGTTTATTTAGCTCAGTTAGTGGAGGTTTCAGCCCATAGTCCCCCAGCTCCAAGGCAGATGGCAGTAGTTCATCCGGGCAGAAAACAACAAAGAGCAGAGGAGGCGCGGCAGCGTCCATCCAGCCTCCCTCTCTTCCTTCTGTGCTGACGGTGAAGTCGAGAGCTCCTCTGAGAACGCGGTGGCTGCTGTGAAGGTCTGAAGAGGAGTAGTGGCACCGCTGCGTGGACCAAGCTCCTCCAAGAAAGTGGCCGATGGACACTGTCTTAGTTACTCTTCTCTCATTGTTGGGTCAAATACTCAACACTCAAGCTGTGTGAAGGAAAGGGTTATTGAGCTCACGGTTACTGGGGGTTTCAAGGCATTATCTCTCCTCTAGAGAGTCTGGAGGAGAGGCTGGGATGCTGGTGTGTCCAGGGTGATCCACTCCATCCCTCCGACAGAGGCCGCCAGGCTGGGGGAGGGGTGATGCTATGCTGTGATTTTAATGGTTTGCGCCTCTCCAGCCCCACCCCTCGATCCCCAGCCTGGTCCTCTGGCCCCGCCCCTCTAGTCACGTGCTACTCCTCCAGCTACGACTGTCTCATGATTTACATGAGGCTTTGGGGGGATAACTAGATACAAAGCATAACAGAAGCCTTCCTCAACCCCTTTATACACCCTCTAAGTGCTGAGTCACTCTGGGGCAGGTCGTGGGTGTCCTAAGGGGGAACCCCATGCCCCAGAGCGTGAGTTGCTAAGCCCTCAGGCAAGCATCCTACATCTCAAGTTGACACAATGTAGCAACCACCACATCTAGGAGATTTGAGTCCCCAGCTGCCCTGTGTTTATAGCAGGACGGGGCGGGCCACAGCCGGCAGAGGCCTTCACCAGCAGTGCGACCAGAGCATGACCTCAGTCACTGCCAAGGTTTGTTTTTATGTTTTCCTCTCCCTGCCTGAGTTAGAAAAACATTGGGAACTGTTTGTGTTTTGCATACATGATTCTCCGTGATCAAAGTACACGTATCTAGCCCCCACCCCACCCCTTTGCCCTGCATGTGCGGGTGAGTGGCCCTGGGGCTGCAGCTTCGTGTGGGGGCAAGTCCTCAGCACTTTCAGTTTAGTTTGAGGCGGGGTCTCTGTCAGTCACTGAGTTGCACACATTGGGGTTCAACTTTCTGCTCGCCACTCTTTCTGTTCTCCAGAGGGCTGTGGTTACAGACTTGCACTGCCGTGCCAGGGCCTATTTTAACTTTCAGTGCTAGTCTAAGTAGATGTCTATGCTTGTGAAGCTGCGTTTGAGTCTGATTCTTCAAGTCTCTCGGGTAGTAAGAAATTCTGAGGAATGGATAAAAAAAGATGCACTATTTTTACACAATGGAGCATTGCTCAGCCATAAAAAAAAGATTAACTCCAGGCTCTTACAGGTAAATGGCTGCAACTAGAAAGCACACTCATAAGTGAAGTAAGCCAGACTTGTATGTGTAAACAACATGTTGTCTTGCTAGTGTAAGAATCTGAAAGAGTAAATAAAATCTGAAAAGTACAGTGGATAGTGTCAAAGGGAAAGAAACTGTTCCAAAGGAAAGCACACCAAGATGGGGAAAAGGAAAAAAAAAAGGAAGACAATATGTATACGAACACAAGATAATTGTACCACTAATTTCCATTAGCTCATTGGAAGGAGCAGTTTCTGCATGTATCCTTTGATCAACTTTTCATGGCTGAATCTTGTAATATGAGCAAAGACTTTGAACACAACAATGTGCAACAAAATAACCGTTGCTAATTTCCTGTCCTCTTGTTTGGAAATTCTGTGTCTTTTCATGTTTTGCCCCCTCTCCTTCTTAAAACAAACAAAAAAAATTGACTCTCAGCATTTGTGATACTGAAAGCGGTGGGGCTTGCTGTGTGTATCCACTCACACTGATGCACAAGTGTGTGTGTGTGTGTGTGTGCACACGCGTGTGTGTTTCTTCTTATTTAAACACTGCCATAACCTGAACCAAAGAAAATATCTCCGCTGCACTACGATAGCAGAACTACCAAGGCTGCCCTTAATCCCTGGCGGAGAGTCGTCTGTAATGGAGAATGCGGTAAGATTCAAGTCTGATTTTCACCTCTAAACGTCAAATGCTATTGCCCAGGGCTGCTATCAGGGGGAGCCTTTCAGCGGGCAGGGGTGATGGACCTGAGTGAGGACGCATGCCCTCCTCACCGAGGGAGCTCCCAGAAGGGGATCCCTGCTGCTTCCCTGCACCTGCTTCCATTGTCCCTGGGGGCCCTGACCAGAAGCACCCTGCTGGGCCCGTGCAGTCCCCAGACCAGGAGGGCCCAGCGCTCTGTGAGCCATCAGTCTCGGGAACCCGTCTGCGCAGCAGAAAGCAAACTCCAGCAGCACCCTCGTCGTGGCACAGCTTAGAAGATTCAGCAGTTAGGCCTGCCACATTATCAAGCAGGCTGTCAATTTCGTGGCTCCAAACTGAACCCATTTCTGGGAACATCTGTACCCATACCGCTCCATTCCCCACTGGTCCATCACCATGACAACCGCACTCTGCTGTTAGAGGCAGCGTTAGCCAGAGAGACAGCTCAACGCAGATGGATCCCACGCCCAGTGTGGGGCTGTTTGCCTTCAGGGCTCCTCGGATCCTCCCCTCAGCCTCTGGCTTTTGGTGCTACCGCTGCCATGCGGTCCTCAGTTGAAAAATCATCATTTGGTTTCGGTTCCTCCGGAGGCCCTACGCTCTGGGATACTACTGCGAGCAACGCGTTCTCCATCCCCTCTGTCGTCAGGAGTTGGCAGACCCAGAGACAGTGTAGCAGCGAGAAGGCAGGAAAGAGTAGGAAATCATCCGTTCTGGTCTAGCATGGTGGCTGGTAGCTTCCTGTCTCACAGGGAGAAGGAAATTCTTAGGGGTGGGCAGCATGTAGACACACACGCACACACACACACACACACAGAGAAGAGTGCTGCATTAGAGGAAGTGTAGAATATTCTCACGCTCTCCTTTGCATGCTGCCCGTTCTGTGGAATTCTCTGGAAATCACTGCAGTGAACACAGGGGCTCCATTTAATCTGCTCTGGCCTACTTTAGTTTCCAAAACTTGCTGCAGAACCACTGGAGGCACAGATGGCGACATTTCCCAGCCGCAGGCCTGTGGAGTTGGGGAGACAGAAGGGAGTGTTGTGCACCCCTAGAGCTGAATAAGGGCCTCGTCTAAGGGAGAGGGGCACGCAGGGCCACCCGCCGGCGGACCCGCGCGGCCCTGACCTCCGGGGCCGGTTGGGCTCACTGCCACGTGTGCTGCTTTGCCGCTTCGTGTTTCCCGAAACCCGTCCACTGATCCTCGCTCTCCAGGGCTGTCTAGAGCTCCAGCTTCTGCTGGCAAAGGCAAACTCCCCTACGCAGAGTCAACCGTCACTTGCAGGGGTTGTCAAGCTAGTCATGCATGTGGAATACGGCTTAGAGCATGGAGCGGGGTTTATGGTCAGAGAGAACCACCTCTGGGGACAGCATCTGGGCTGGGGCCACCATGGGAAGGCACACAGAGAGGGCAAGAGTCCCAGGGGAATGGGTAGGGGCCATGCACCTTGGCCACCCCCGGGTGCCACCCATGGCCTGCACTGCCGGCAGCTCCCTGAGCCACGTGGTGGCTGGGCACCCAGTGGACACTGTTTATCGCTTATCACGCTGCCCTGTCTCCTGATATAATTGAGCTTCCTGTCGCAGAAGCTCTTAAGCCTTCCAAGCATAAATTCTCCCCACACAAACTAAATCTGAGCCCATAAACTCAGCTTTCATTTCCTTCATAATCTAGACACTATAAACCTATGTATTTTAGAAACCAGAATGTCCAGTACATATCGCTGCAAGTGCCCTCGGCACAGTCTTCGCAGCTGATTGGCCCAGGCCACACGAGATTCGGTCCCCTCCAAATGGTGGTGGTGTTCCCTGAGCCAAGCCAGAGCTCATTTGCTCTCCCCTTAGCTCATTTTAGCAAACATGCCCTGCTTTCCTCACTAGACATTCCAGACAGCCTTCCTGCAGCACTTCAGCACACACTCTGCCTCCGGGGACGTCGGGGCCACACCGTACCTGCTGGAGTCCTCAGCGGCAGCAGCTCGCCCGTGGGTGTGTGTGAGCTGCTGCAGGTCTCTCCCTCTGGGCAGCTGTTGAGCATGCGGGTAGACAGCACAGCGCTGAACTGCACAGTGTGTGCTGTGCCGCGCAGTACGGTCGCTCAGGCAGCCATTTCAGCAACCAAGGGGTTTTGCTTTTGTTATTTTGAAAGCCTTTTTTGCTTGTTACTGCTTACCAAATTCTAATCTCTCTGCACCTCAACTGTCTATAGCTGGCTAAGAGTGACAATACTGCTTGGTTTCTTGTGCACTGACGCATATCTCCAGCCTCGTATTCAACATTAAATACGGGAAAACTATTTTGATTTTGTTACTATTACTATTTTAGAGGGCAATAAATAAAAATCTTACAATGAGTCTGAAAACCTCTTGAAAGAATTTGTAAGACATTTAAAGCTCTATATTTTGTATTAATTTTCTCACCTTAATTAATAAACTTAAGCTTGAAAAACTGGAATAGCTAAAATTTATGAAATTTGCACAACACATGCCATTAGTAAATGCAAACACTGGGAGAATTATTGTCAGTTTCTTAGATAGCCAAATATTCCTGTCTATTTTTATTTCAAGGAGAATAGAAACAAATAAACAGCATTAGAAACAAAGCAGTTTCAAAAACAAGATGATAGGTATTCCGCAGTGGCTTGTATATTGCATGCTGCTGTCTCCCAGGTAGTTCAGACCACCAGACGTAAGCATGCAAAGCTGGTCAAATATTAGCATTAGCCGTTTCTTCAGTAAGCCAATAGAAATTGATCTGATTGTCTTAGCTGCCTTGTGTGTCTACACTCTCCCTGTCTTCTCTCCTATGCGTGGTCCCCGCTGTTCCTTTCCTCGGAACAGCTCCTTTCCCTCTCCCAGCACCCACTGCCCCTTTCAGACGGTTTGCTCCTGCAGGTTCTTGCGCCAGGGAGACAGTGCGATAGTTACACATGCGAGGCTTCTTATTTCACTTGTGAGTATGGTCTCTTTTTGCATCCATAAAAGCTTTGAGTATGGCTTTTTTTATTGCTGAGTAATACTCCACGGTACAAGAATATCACATCTTTTGCATGCATTTATCAGTTGATGGGAATTTGAGTTATCTCCAAGATTTACCTGGGGCAAATTGCATGGCTACACCCATGGGCACGCACATGCGCCGTTGTGGTAGGATGATTTCAGTTCTTTCAGGAAATGACCTAGAAGGGGATTATCTGGAGTAGCTAGCCCATGTCTTAATATGCTAAGTCTTATTATTCAACCATGAAAATCACTACCATGCCCCCTTAAATAGACAAATGAGGCAGCTAAACATTTGTTGGAGGCAGAAATGCCAAAAGATCTCCAACCTTCCTTCATAAAGCACTGCGCACTTAACTTTCCAGCGCAGTATCACATCCCCCTCTACTTCACCAGTTTGTATCTTCTGATAAACTTAAATGGTTAAATATTTCAAAGTACACCACTGGTCCTGGGAGATCTGTGAAAAATAATTTCCAAATTGTCCACTCCTGTATCATAGAGAACAGCTGAGCTCATAGAAAGGCAGAGGAGAGGAGAGGTTGCCAGGGCAGGAGGACCGGGCAGGCGGGGGCCGTGGGGCTCACGGATGACGGTCACAGTCACACAGCAGAGCGACGGTCACAGTCACACAGCAGAGCGGCTTCTGCGCCAGCCGCACGGGGGTGGGGTGGGGGGGACAGCTAGAGTTAGCAGTATGCTTTTCACAACTGAAAATAACCAGAAGGGAGAATTGTGAATGCTTTCATCTCAAAGAAATGAGGGAGACAGAACGTGTTATCAACAGGAATTTTCCATGTAGATTATCAGAAAGGTGAAATATAAAGATTTATGTAAGAAACCTTAATTTTGTTCTTGCTGTAACTTTAGAGACTGACATCATGGGATAACTCATAAGAGCTGATTGGAAAGAGGAGGATTCAAACTCCATCACAGAGCAGGACTCCAGCCCATCCATCAAATGGCAGGAAAAAAATGGGATTAAAACGGATTAATAAAGGTGAATTAGGTTGGAAAAGTCAGATTTTGTCAATATTCTTAAATTTATGTGTGATCCCATACCAATGCATGACTGAAATAAGGAATTGTGGGTCAAATGTCACAATTCTTCCATAAACACTTGTGTGTTACTGTCACTGACTTTGAGAACTGAGCCTCAGCATAGCCTGTGTGTGGCCCTGGACTACTCATGAGTTTCCGTTTATCATCACGTGCAGTCACCCGTCTCTGAGCAGTCTCCTCGGTTAGGTGATCAGAAGCCCAAATCCACAGCTGCAGCCCTTTGTGTAGCCTGGTGCAGCCCTGCAGAGACCCTGGGCTCAGCCTCCTCTGTAGGCTGCCGTACTCCTAATGGCGTGGGTGTCCAAAAATGATGCCACGCTGTCTTGAGGTTTAGGGAGTATAGACAGGAAGAGGTGATTCGGGAGCGCTTCTTCTTCAGCGATTTTCAACCTGTCATTCCTGGAATCCCAAGATTGGAAACTACAGACAGAGTTGCATAAGAGTGGATGGATGAGAGCACAGATGGATAAGAGTGGATGACGGTAGCACACAGCTGAGGTTCCGGCCTCCAGATGGGCATGAGAAGTGACCTCCAGCCCCTCTCAGTGTGTACCATGGGCACGCAGGGCCACAGTCTGGGGTGGGAGTCCTGTCCTCTCAGCAGGTGGCCAGCTGCATTCTGCCCTTCACAGCTGGGGTCGGGCAGGATGCTACTGTCCTGGGGCACAGCAGGGACACAGGATCAGGGTCCCCTCCAGTCTCAGCTTTATCACTGCTCACCACCGATGCACTGGTTCCTTGGGAGACTTCTCTAGCAGTTCCAAAGCTGGCAGCTTTCTGATGTCTGGACTTTGCGCTCCAGAGAAAAATCTTTCTGCCCCAGAGGACTTCACGCTGCTGTTCCTTTTGGTGTTGCCTTGGAATCTGCTTTTCAACTCTAGTTTATCTGAGGAAACACCTGCCTGAAATGGACTAAGCACGACCTATGTTGTGCTCAGGGTCTGGGGTTTTGCTCCAGCACCGTGACACAGAGCTGTGACCCCGCTGACCCTGAATGACTGAGACACACCCAGGAGCCCTGGGCCCTCGTTGGGGGTCCTGCTCATCAGGGTGCCTGGTCTCTCTATGGGTCACTCCTACTCACGATGGTGGATGGTTTTGCCTGGAAAACTAAGATAATTGTGAGGGAGCTCTTACGTTCCAGAGCAAGGGAACAAGCAGAGCGGTGTCAATGCCAGAGAGCATTTACTCTGAGAGCTGGAGGATCAGGGTATGCAGAAGATCTCACTGAAAATAAGGACCGGGGAGGGGGACGCCAGGGACCAAGCCCACAAGGGAGAAAAGGATGAAGCTGAGTAAGCAGCAGAGCCGGTGATAACCTGTGTCCACCCTGGAGAATGAGCCAGGACAGTATACTTTCCAGAAAGGGACGGTCACCAAGCCGCTGGGCCGTCACCCTGGAGGCCTCTGCCCAAAGGGCACATAGGCACCCCAAGCTCAGGGTGGCTGAGTGGATCCTCAGGAGGCCACATCTGAGAAGCTGCATCCATCAGAACCCACAGTCATTGCAGACGTTGCTGAGTTGACCCAGGAGCGGCCAAAGGCAGAGGACTCCTCAGGGCAGGAGGCTGTGGCTGCGGCCGAAGCTTGGCCTTGGCTTGTGGAGCTTTACAGCTGGCCAGCCGGTCTTGGAGGCTCTGGGCCAGTGCATGTGGGGGGGGGGGCGCGGAGAAGTGCGGGGTGAAAGGCACTCAGGATGCACGCCTGCCCTGCGTGTGCCTTCTCACGTGGCTCTGACCGAGAACGCTGTGCTCAGGTGAACACAGCAGCCCTGCCAGGGTGCAAGCTGCCTTCTCACTGTTCACAGCAGTGACTCTTGTCACTCACCGCAGATGTCTTTTCCTGGGGGACGTCTGCTTTAATAAATGGCGTCACACTTGTACCGGGCTGTACTATGCCCAGTAAGAGGACGAGACAGAAGTGAGTGTTCCGACATGCAGCAGCCCCGAGAGGCAGACAGTGCTAGGATGCAGGCAGATGCCTGACAACGCTTGGACCCTGGAGGGAAACGCACAACACGCTGTTGGGTTTTCTCAGCCGACTTCAGGAAGGAAGCCAAGAAACCCGGCCAGTCCTGGCCCTCGGGGTGGAATCCAGGCCCTCTGGGACACGTGGAGATGAAGCCATTTGGTCGCCTACCAAACCTCACGCACACAGAGAAACTTCTCCAGGAGCTGCTTGCTTTCTTGAACCTTGCCCTTTTCTTTCATCCTTGCACGGTGACCAGAGGCTGTCCCCACGTGCTCAGCCGCCACCAGCCGTCAACAGCCATCAACACCTACGAGTGCTTCGTAGAATGCAGGTGGGGTAAAACCCCAAGCTGCTGGTGCAGTTTTATTGCAACAAGCAAATGGAAGTCTTTGCAGAGTTCAAATGCTGAGCTCTAAAATGCTTCTCTGATATTAGTGTAGAAAGAAAATTGATCAAAGTGGCCAAGCATGGCCACAAGCCCTGACCAGCTTGGTGTGGAAATTTGTGTCCCAGGTGGCCATAGACAGCGTGTCTTCTGGCAATAGTTGAGGTGTGGCCAGCCTTCCTGGATAGCTGAGTGGCTGCTGGGGGTGGCAGGGGCAGTGTCCAGGTGGCCATGGGTTTGCGGTGCCTTGTGGATGGGGAGGGTACTAGCCTGGACACATGGCAGAAGGCTGTGAGCATGACCTTGGATATCCAAGGGTTCCAGGCCCGTAGCACACAGCACGTGGCTGCAGTTTGGAGCAACGACAGTCGCAGCGGGAGAGGGGGGCTGGGGGGTGGAGTGGTCACTGTGCCTGCCGCACCTGGGCTCATGTCACTGCCCTTTCCGTCCTCCCGCCTTCTCCTGGCCTCTGATCTGAAGTACGCATAGAGCTTCCACTGCTTCCCCTGAGTGAACCTTCATGATGTGCAGCTTCCATCCTTTGAATTTACCTGTTTACTGGCATTGGCCGCTCAGCCCAAGACCTACACCTGGCTTGCTGTTTCTGTTTATGGACAGGCGCTGTGGCTCTCTGGCAAGCGGCTTCCCAAGTGCTGGAGAATCAGATGGCCTTGGACTCCCTGGGTCTCTTCTCAGTCCCCTCAATGAGCTGTTTTCTTTCTTTCTTTCTTTTTTTTTTTTAATGTGTTTAGTTTCACCTTTGCTCTTTCTTGTGCTTTTTATTGGTGAAATCTCTGAGATGAGATGTGCTTCAGGAGAAGACGCAAGGGTCAGATCAGATTCAGGAAGGCCTCGCATTGAAGCTCCTGACCAGATCCAGGGCTGCAAGCTGACCTCCCCGAGTAACACAGGCTTGCAAAGAGAATGCCTCATAGGGCTAGCTGGTGAGGGTGAGCATGATGTAGCAGAAGTCCCCCAGGTCGCTCAGCCGGTGTTTATAGGAACATACAATATGGGTATGGAAAAAATTATATATATATATATATATATATATATATATATATATATATATATATCTTGTTATGGTTTGTGTATAGGTGTCCCCCCAAAACCTCATGCTGTCTTGGGGCTGCTTCTGGAATTTGTAATTGCTTATTGTGGAAATGGGTGCCCCCCCGTGGGGCAGGTGATTTGCATTTCAGTGTAAGGAAGAGAAGTGAGCTGCATGGGGGAGCAGCTGAGAGCTCTCCCTTCTCTTTGCTCTTGCCCGCTGCCGCTGCCGCCATAGAAGGCTGCCCTCTGCCCTGCACCTCTCTGTCTTGGAGCCAGTTCAATATGGACTGAAACCTCCAGTAACTGTGAGCTAAATGAACCTTTCCTGCCCTCATTTTGAGTGTTAGGTATTTGTCCCAGCAATGAGAGAAGAGTAACTGAGACATATATCTATGTCTTTATTACAGACAATTCCACACGCAGGACAGCTAGCACAGGCGTGGGACTGGAGTGGATTCCAATGACGACAAAATCTAAAGACACAGTAAGGAATGAATGCCCAGGCTGAAGGAAGAGGGCGCCGAGGGACGTGGGACGCAGGAGGCGGCGCTCTCCAGGTGTGCACCTTGCCCCAAGGGTCAGCATAATGCTCCTTCAAGCAGCTTTCTAGGTTGAATTTCAAGTAGAAATCTGACATGTTGTCAAGCTATAAGGGAATGAACAAATTGTTAGGATGCTACCATGTGCCAATTTGTTCAGAGAATAACCTTTGCAAGTTCAAAGAAGAAAGCCATTATCTTTTTTTTTTTTTAACTTACCCGATTTAGATGAATTTCTGAAGATGCTTTTCAATAGTTTATAAGTGAAGAACTAAAAATCACAATAAAATAAAAGTGCCTCCATAATTTTGTAGTCACTTGATTAATATTCATGCATTCATTTCAATAAAAAGGAAGGAAAAATAGGAAAACAACAATACTATGTATATATTACATTGTTTATGCTAGTTATATTATATTTTAAAAATACATTAACTGAATATTTTATATACTTTATACTACTCTTAGGTAATATAATTAACATATATTAAAACTGAAGTGTTAATATTTCCTTTGAAACCTACGGTAATAGAAAATATATTGCATAAAAGGCATCGTGGGGCTCTTAGTGGATGTACTCATTTCAGTTTTGATGGTCCCACAAAATTCAAATTTTGCATAAATTATACACAATGTCCCATTAGACCAATGGAATATTTACAACGTGCTTGATGTAAAATTCCAAAAACAGTGAGCGAGCAGAAGGACACATCAAGCTCTAACAACTGTGTGTAGAACACAAATGTAATTTCTTTATAAAAGATGATGGGAGTCCTGGGTACTGGGACGGAGGGTGAGGCCAGAGCCTCACTGTGGCAGCCCTGCTGGTCCCCTCTGGTGCTGCCGAGACCCGCCCTGGGGGGCGCTCAGCATGGCCTCCGAGCCATCTCCTCTGTGGGAGCCTGCAGGACCCCCTGACTTCTCTTCACATGTGCACAGCTGCCCAAAGTACTCTCCAGTGGCTGAGTTGCCCACATCAGTTCTCAAATGATGAAATCTAACGGCCTTGAGTGTCTCAACCCTCCTCGGCAATTTTTACTCATTCCTAAGTATAATTTTTCTCCTTACCCCTATTCAGCTCAGCCCACACAGCCCGTATGCACCCTGAGCCCACCCTGCTTACATGTGGCTTGACGTCCACTGAGCTGAAGAAGCTTAGTGCTGAGGTAAGGAGCAATTTGGCGTTCCAGGAATGATGCCACACTCAATCATGGCTGACTCAGGGCTGGCACCTACATGACCCATGAGTGTGCCCATGGGGAGAGCAACAACAAGGCGGTGGTGCCAAGTCACTGCATAGACAAACCCTCAGCAGAGTCTCCCGGCTCTGTTGTGCTCCCTATGCAGCCGAGTCAAGGGCTCCTCATAGCCTGGGTCCCTCTTCGTCTTCACTGGTACCCGGCCCTTGCCAAGGAAGCACAGAGATTCAGTGCTTGGGAATCACACGATGGCAGCAGCACACGTGTCCTTAGGTTCCACCATAACAACGCTTGAGCACAAAGTGAAATGTATTAAAGCCAAGGAAAATACAAGAAGTACAATTAGCTCTGAAGTTACGATTAAATCTGCTATTTATTTTACTATATTCACACTGTTTCCTGAACATAAAGAACCAATGACTCCAAGATGGTGCAGAACTCTCCCTAGAAACTGATTCTGTTTTCTTACTTCCGTGGGTTAGGCCTTGTGAATGAATCGTGAGTGTTGGTCTATTGTGTATGTATGTATGTATGTATGTTTGGATGGATGGATGGGTGGATGGTTGAAGAGGAGGGTGGTAGATGGGTAGATGAGTGGGTGAGTGGGTGGTTGGATGGTTGGGTAAATGGGAGGATGGGTGGGTGGGTGGATAGATGGATGGATGGATGGATGGGTAGGTGGATGGATGGGTGAGTGGTTGGGTGGATGGGTGGATAGGTGGGTGGGTGGCTGGCTGGCTGGTTGGCTGGATGGATGGATGAGTAGGAGGATGGATGAATGGATGGGTAGGTAGGCGGGTTGATGGGTGGATGGCTGGCTGGAAGGGTAGATGGGTGTGTAAATGGAAGTATGGGTAGAAGGGTGGATGGGTGGGTGGGTAGAGGGATAGATGTGTGGGTTGGCAGGTAGATGGAGGATGATAGATGGACGGTCAGATAGATAACAGTCTTGGTATGGATCGTATTTCCTTAAATGTTTCCAGAATCTTAGGTAGTCTTTTTTAAAGAAACACAAATCTAAAGCTCTAGGGTAGGTGAGATAGCTCAGACGACTAAGCAGGGACTGGGGTTCGATACCTGGTGCCATGCACCACAATTGAGCCTGGGCGTGGTGGTGTATGCCAGTAATTCCAGCACTGGGGAGGCTGAAAACAGGAGGGTCACTATGAATCTCAGCTGTGTAGTGAGACTCTGTACCACATACATTAAAGATAAATCTAAAACTCTAGCTTGAAAAAAAGAAAAACGGATGTGCAAATTTAAATGTGTATTGTATATTTATTTGCATAGCTATCTAGTTATATCAAGTACAATCAATGGAAATGTTTTCTTTTTAACTGTTATATTTAAAACTTATTGGAGTATTTTGTCTTTAAACATAAACCTTTATGTTTTATGCTATTCCGATGATTTCTCCTTGTGAGTCTTACGTCCCATCAGTGTAAGCTTAATTACTCTTGATCTATGGTCAGCTCTACTATCTGCTAAGATCTTTACTCCTTCATTAATAAACTTTTTATTCCAGAATATATTAAAGAGTCTTACTCATTTATATTTTAATGAATTTTAGAATCATTTTGTCAGGTTTCATAAAGCATCTCATTAGGCTTTTAATTGGAAATGTGTTAAATCTATAACTCTACTCTGGCTGAGTTGTCAGATCTTCGTGTATCCCTTCAAGTTACAATTAGGCTTCCATAGATTTTAGGCTCACAGAAGCCATAAAGAATCTCCCGTGGCCTAAATCTTTCAATAAGGTGTGCATTCAGGTCATGTTTTACAGCAAGTTTTGCTTCAGTCTCTTTCTGATTTTTACGGACAAGCTTTGCAGATGACAAAACGCAGTGGGGCTCTAGCTGGCTACAGCTGACAGAAGAGGTGGCTTGTAGGATGTGTCTAGAGTCAAAGAAAAATAAGGGAAAGGCAGACCTCACAGAAGCTTATGAAACAGGGTTTTAAAATAAGTAACAAGCAAGAGAAGTTTGAAAATCTCAGCATAGTTAACATCCCACTTTAGTGCATATCAAAGTCTGCAATGAATTTTAAAAAGTGGAGCCAAATTCCACAGAATTCCGCAGAAAATGCTAAGCACCAGGCACCGGAAAACACCTCCCAGCAGCGGAGAGTGGCTGTGGCTTGCCCACGGGTGGACCCTGCCCTGTGACCCTGCTTCTCCCCAAGCGTGTGAGGTATGGTCACCTCTGGTAGGCCTGCCACTGGCCAGGATGGCCCTGCTGTGGGACCTGTCTCCTCTGCCCTCGCCCCTACTCTGAGTGGCCACTGACCACCTGGGTTTTCTGCCTGTGGACGAGCCTGAGTCGCCTCAGGTCTCTGGGCTTCGTTGACGGCTGAATCTTCCTCTGTGCCATTCTTCTCAGCAATAGCTCTGTGACTGTAAGATTTTATCCAGCTTTAGAATTAGAGCTATATTTAAGTTGGCATAGAGAAGTTTAGTATTAGTGTGTTCAGGATTTTTGTTTTCACCTAGGAGTTTGAAATTACTGGGAACCTAACATTACACCTTCATGAGTCTTGGGGATTTCAATATATTTCTCCCTAAACACCATTGCTCCTAATTAACCTTCAACTAGTTTTATGTTTCCATTTCTCTAGCAATAAGTTTAGTGTTTATAACTGTTTATTTAAACTATTTATGCTTCTTACCTTTTTTATATTCATTATGTCTTATCTTTTTCATGAAATTTACAAAGATGTAGTTTACTTTTCTCTAAAAATTTCAATTCATTTGCAGGGTAACTGTAAATGATTAGTGCTTAGTTCTTAATCATTGACATAATTTTTAATTGTATGACTTTTAATGTGAATTTTAAAAATATAGTTTTTAAAAATTTTATTTGGGAATTGTAGATGCTTGATTTTCCAATCCGTTGCATCGCCCTTAGAAATAACTACATACATTTTCCACACCGGTGAATGTTCAGTAATTATACATCTAGTAGTAAGAGTAACAAGACATAACGATAATTACAGTTGCAGTTATCTTGGGATGCTGAAATCTCCGGGGTATTTTAATGCACGGCATGCTGACACTGGCCAAGCATTGCATACTCTGACCCTTTACTTTGATGTGGTTTGCTGTACTTCTTTGTTATACTATATCAGGGGCTAATGAACATTTGTGAGAAGTTGCAACATCGATCTGCGTCATTTCCCTCCAACACTACCATATTTTATAAAATTAACAGAAAGCAACCTGGCCTCTCGCAGCTCCTATTGGCAGTGTGTCCAGGCAGGCAGCAGAGCTGCGCTTGCCATCCTGGAGCCCGCAGCTTTCAGGAGCCCAGCCCCAAGCTCCTGGAGCAGCAGGTAACCCCTGGCCACCATGGGTCAGTGCCACCATTCCCAGGTGTCACTCGTGTGACAGCACCACTCTGCGAATAATCTCTGTTAATTTCTGAGTGCTGCACGCTCCTCTTCCTTCAGGGGCATCTTTCAGACACACCTGTCAGAAAGTCTAACTTTGGAGACTCCACCCAAGTTCATTTCGTTCTCCTTTTGGAACTGTTCAAGGGATCCCACACATGGCTCGTGTTTTTAACAGCTCCTTGAGGCTCGCTCAGGGAGCCCCTGTGTCTCGCTAGGACGGTGGGCGTGAGGGCAGAGGTGCAGAACTTCTTCATTTCCATCTATGAAAAATGAGGCGCGTGACAAGTACACAACGTGTATCTTTCCAACATGGAGGACTCCATCTCGCAGAATGAACCTTGCTGCAGGGTCGGTCAGGGCTCGGTGGTAGGGGCAGAACCCTGGGGCTATAGCAGCCCACGTTTTCACAAAGCCCTCAGCTCCACTGCAGCCCTGGCCTTCTTGTGTTACACAAGTCCTCGTAGAAAGAGGCTTGTTCACCCTCTGGTAGTTCAGGTTTTTATTTGCAGCCAGACATCCAACTGTTATCCAGTTTTGATTTTTAAAAATTTTGTTCCTTCTTTTGTCAATTGACACCACTGTAATTATTAAAAATAAGGGCACACATTGAATTTCTACTTTCTCACTTGGGCTACTCAGTTAGTCAGCTTTTCTTAGCTATAGTAAGCACGTGATTTAAATGCATGTTGGCTGCATTGGAAAGGTCCAGTCAGTGATCTCTGGGCTGGCACTGGTGCTCTGGGCCTGTGGCAAGGTGGCTTGTGGTGGTGGGAAAACACGGTGGACAAAGCTCCCCACTGTGGCATCCAGGAAACAGAGTGTGGAGCAGGAGGAAGCCAAGCTCCAGACGTCAGCTTCAAGGGTGCTCTCCCAGGAACCAACCTCCTTCCCAAAGGTTCCGTCTCAAGCAAGTTTGCATGACTTTTACTAGGTCCGAGGCTGGCTGTCACTCAATCCATAGCATGTCCCTTTCGAGACATCGTGATCCACGGTAAAGGAGCCCCCACTGCTTGAGAAGAAAAAATACAAATTTAGCATTGCAAAACCGGCAGAGCCCTACTGTAACCAAGCGACAATATTAATATCATCCATAATTTCTGGTGAGTGCCAGATGTCCCTTCTAGGATGTCTGAGCATCCATCACATGCATTGCACTCCTTCCATGGGCCTCAAGGTCAGGTGGCACTTGAGGGGACCCTCAGAGATGCCCAGGTGGAGGGCTGTTCTCTGGGATACCTGACGAACATGACCGAAAAATATCCAAGTTCTGAAACCTAAGGAGAGACCGAACGTGCCACAGACGCAAGGAGGCTGAACCTTGAGAGAGCGCAGAAGCACTGCACATTCCTTCCTAGAGAAACAAGACGCAAGTGAACAGCTGGTGAAAGCAATGTAATTCTCAGAGCTGAACACCAACAAGGCAATGTTAATTTCTTAATTTTGACCAACACATCACGGTGTTGTCATCAAACATTAGTGATGGCGGGGAGGAAAGGTCTGGAACATACAGAGATGGCACTGCCTCTGCACAATTTTGATAAATTTGTAATTATTCAAAAATAAAATGTGATATGCCAGCTACATGACAATAAAATATTAATCCTGATCATTGCCTTTAGTTTTGTCACTTGTTCCACACTATATTATAGTGATCTACATTTTAGTAGGTTACTGAAGTCTTACAGGAAAACAAGCTTTATGTTCATCCTAGACATATTCATTAAGACTCTAGGTGTTGGTGGTCTCGAACTTGAGAGCACTCTAGGGCTGGTGTAAGGACGCAGTTTCATGTGAAAGAAAACGTCAAAGCCAGGGGTCAGTCACGTTTCCGCCTGACCTAAGCATTCAGCACGTGACTGTTGAGTGGCTTTCTCTATGTACATAGTGTCCCGGGAGCTGAATACCAGGGTAAAGAGGACAATGCCCACCCTTGTAGTTCCCACTCCAATGAGACAGATTTAAAGTAGTTTCAGGCTCCTGACAATTCCTGACATTCAAGGAGAAAAGCCCAAGCTCGCAATGTGCTAGTCCTGGCGTATGCCACCCGGCCTTAAGTCACATGTGGAGTGCTCAGCACAGCCTGAATCAGGCCTCCAAGGGACCTGAAACACTCGGGTAACCCTCGGCAGCCACCTCCACAGTGAGCTCAGGAGACTGGGGTGCCTGTCGTGGGGCGGACATGAGTACACAGCCCAGCAGGCTGCAGGCTCACGGCTGCCTGTCTCCTGCTAACTGTGCTTGCACACTGTACGTAGGGAGCATGCTCTTGTGGCCCTCACGGTGTGCACAAGCTCCCTTCCGGAGCCCTGATGCTCCTTCCAATTTCAGACATCTGTTGAAATAAGAATCGGAAAGCAATGCCCGGCAGTGCTGCCCATGCCGTCCATGCGCCGCACACGCAAGAAGCCAGCTGTGAAATCCATGCCCAGCGCTGCGTGCACCTAGATGCTTTATGGGAGCAGTGTATATCCTGACTTCCCTAATATTTGGAGCGCCTCATGTTTAGCTTTGGGTTTCTAGCTTTCCTCGCCCTTTGTATTCTCTGTAATTCTAATATTCAAGACAAACTTGTCTAAAGGGTTGTCCTTAGAGGCAAACAATTTTATCTGAAAATGTAACTTTCAAATTTCATCAACATCAGAAAAGTCCTGCTCTCTGTAGAGACCCATGAGCACATTTCTACTATTTTCCTGTATGTGTGAAAAACAAAGACCATAAGAATTAAGGAGAAAGGCAGCCTCCTTTGGCACTGGTAAGGCACACACAGCAGACTCCTCCTGTGTGGGGGCTGGTGCGGCATCGGCCTCCTTGGGGTGTGCTCCTGTCCAGTGGCAGGCACTGGTCAAAGGCTAGCTCACGCTGCTGCTGCAGCTGGAACCTAGGGACAGTGCTGTCTCCGTTTGTAGCCAATGAATGAGCCCTGCAGGGGACATGCAGGCAGTCTACACGGAACCATGTTCCTGCCGACCGCATCACCACCCATGATTTCCCATCATGCCCTGCCCCTTGGGCTGATGGGATTGTCGATGTAACGATTGCTCACCAGAGAGCTTGGGCTACTGGAGCCTCTGCAAACAAACAGTAAAATAAAGCAGCACGGAAATTTAAGTAGATGGAAATGGTTTTAACTGACACCCTGAAGGATAAAGATAACAAAACAGAATTTGCAAATACCATTTTGCTGTAGACAATTTGGACAAAGTTATTTGAAATTTATCTTTTCCCAAATAACATCAGCTTATTGCTCCAAATGGAGAAAACGTCTCACTGAGTTTCCCATTTTGGAGGTTTTCTGACAGAACATGTTGCAGTATTTATGACATAGACGCCCCCCAAAATATAGCTCCTTGAGTAGCCTGGCCAGTCTCGATGCGTTCTTTGTGTAAGATGTCCACGTAGCAGAGCTGCTCTGAAGCCCACAGTGGAAGGCAGTCTTGTCTGAGGTCCTGCATGCCGCCCGGTCACATACTGATTAACTGGTTTGGGTGTGAAATGTTTGTTTTTGCACTACTTGGCTTTGCGCTGACGTTAGCATCTGAATACCCAGACAAATGGACAGAGCGTCTCTCTGTGCGCGTGTGGGAGGCAAGCTCCTCCCACATTCGCATGGAAATCCTCACTTCAGAACAAGAGGATCTCACAGAGGCGTGGCGTCTGACTCTCTCTAGGGCTCTGCGACCTCCTCCACAGAGCAATGACAGCCCAACAGCGGCTGCACATGGTAGGATCTGCGCCGCAGTGAGCAGGAGAGAGTGACGGGCGGGCGGCTCAGAGCGTGCCCAGAAGGCTGACGTTGCCCAAGAGCACAGACACAGAGGAACCTGAGGAGTCTGGTCGATGAGTCAAACCTCAGAACTGCACGGCCCATGTCACCCTAGAAAGAGCACCAAAAGCAGAAGGGGGATCCAGAAGCTCCCTATGGTGAAATTCAGGGAGCTGGGCTGGGGTGTAATTCGGTGATGTCTGCTCCTTCCCCTTCCCCGCTGTTGATGGGGGTGTAGACTGGTGCAAGCACTGTGGAAATCAGCGAGGAGATTCCTTGAAGTCCAGGATTACAGGCCCCATGAGACTGAGCTGCACTCTCCTGGATGTTTTTCTAGAAAAACTTACAACATCATGCCACAGTGATATATGTGCACCCATGTTTATAGCAGCACAAGTTTTCACAGCTAAATCTTTGGAAAACCCCAAATGCCCATCAACTGAGGAATGGATAAACAAGTTTTGTTCTGTTTTGGTATAACAGAGCACTGCTCAGTCATACACAAGGATAAACTAGAAACTTTTATAGGTAAATGCATGCAACAAGAGACCATATTCACAAGTGAAATAAATCAGACTCGTGTGTAAACATCGCATTCTCACTCATGTGTGTAACTGAATGAATAAATAAGATCCAATGTGTGCAGTAGGTGTTGCAAATTGCCCGCTCCTCTTCTGTAAACACAGGATGGCCACAGTCAAGCCTGGGGACAAAAGCTCTAAGAGGTCCTGGGTCACACCATCCACAGGATGACCTTTGCATCAGTCCTAAGGGAATGACTCAAGCCAAAGCTCAATAGCAGCTATGGCAGTGCCACAAATTGTATTTTGCTTCTACGTAGGATCCAGCCCAACGATGCCCACCAAGAAACCACATCCCCAGGCCCTTTTGATTTTTAGTTTTGCAAGAGTCTTCCTAAGTGTTAGGATTTGTACCGATGAACCTCGGGATCAGCCTCCCTTCCTTGCTAAAATATTAGCACACACTGTGGCATCCATCCAGGGTTTCCTTTTACTGCGGTGAATTCATAATATCACTTAGCTGTTTCCGCAAACGGGACCTTTTTTCATAGGAGGTGTCAGTCTCTCTACTCACCGTGAGACATTTGAGATGATGGTGACGGTTACTTTCCTCTGAGACATGAAGTAAGACCTTGGGAAGCTTGTTTCTCCCAACGTCATATACTTAGATCCATTTGAAGTTAGATCACCCTTCCAGCCCTGAGGAAGCTGTGTCACCCTCCACGTGCCTCCCTGTCGTTGTCTATCAGTCACCGCACGTACACATGGTTGAGATGCGCTGCATGGAAACTGTAAGAGCAAGAAACCCTCAGCGCTTTGAGCAAAATAACCCATACACAGAACACACTTGGAGGACTACTGATACTCATGAAGCGCTTCCCGTGGGACTGAATGTCACAAGCGCACCGGACGCTTCTTCTGGCTGGATTTGCTTAGGATTCTTCAGTGTAGCTTTGGATTGCTGCAGTAGCATGGGAAATGAGAATCAAAATCCCTTATGATCATTCTATAAATATAGAATCAAAATGCTTTTATGTGGTTTGTCTTTTCATGATACAAATATTTACAAACTTAGGATACCTTCCTCTTGTTGTATGGTGGTGGGATGGAAAGGGGTCATTAATCATAGAAACAAATCATAGAAATCAGAATTCTTTGAAAAATCCTGCGAGCTTTCGTATTACTGAGCAGCAAACTGGAGGGCTTAGGTGCGCAGGCTGCAGCTCTGTTCTGCAGAGTGATTTTCCACCCTGGGACACTGCAGTCTGCAGCTGAGTCACAGAAGGTATTGCTGAAGATCCTCTAAACAGATCGTATTTGGGTGTTTTTGGGCTTTTTCGGACAGAATCTTGCTCTACGGCTCAGGCAGGCTTGGAACTCCTGGATATCCTCTTGCCTCAGCCTCCTAAGTCATTTAGATCTGGTGGGTCCCGTTCCTCTGCTCTGGCGGGGCTTGGATGTTTCCTGCTCATTCCTCTGTTCTGTCTCCACTAAACCCTTAATCTCATTCATGTTGGCTTCAACTGAGGATTCTTTTCACTTTATTATGTGGAGAATCTCAGCTGTTTGCTCTGTAGCTGTATTGTGCCTGCCTTTTGTAAATCAAAAGAGTCTTTCAAGGCTTGGCTAAAACAAAAGGTGCCAGGCTCTGGTCTTCACTTTACAGCCACAAAGAAGAAATGCCAGGGACTTTGAGCGTTAGGACTTCACCGTGTTTCCCAGCTCTCAAGTCTGCAAGTGCAAACACCATTCAGTTGAAAGTTTCAAGTGTAGAAGATACTCACCTAACACAAAAGGCACTTAGCAAAAAAGGGAGCCATAGGTTTCCCTTTAAGTCAATGCTGTTCCTCCATTGTGAGTAATTCTTGCCAGCAAATGCAGCAAGGGAATAGCTGAGGTAACAGGGGAACATAGAACTCAAGATAACATATATTCGGGTCCCTGTGAGAAACTGCTTTGGAAAGTGACCAGAATACGAGGCTACCAAGACTCTTGTGGAGGTGCAGATTTTACAAGAAGAAAGACCCGGACAAGCCCTTATGACATAGGGGGAAATTTCAGCCTTGGCTGGGAAGCGACCAGCGAGGGGCTCTACATGGGGGTCCGCAAGGATTGTGCGGGAAGGGCTGGAGGGGCTTCAGGCTGAGCTGTCTCCTGGCTCCATGGTGCCCAGACTTGCACTCTGCACCACTGTGCAGGAGCAGGGTGGTCAGCGTGGCTCTCCGAGATGGGGTTTAGCGGAGGCCCCGCGGGAGGAGCACCCACCAGGGAACTTGGACGGAAGAGCAGCGGCAGCGGCTGCGCAGGCGCTCTGCACTGTTCCTGGGGGTGGAACGGTCCCCAGCAGCCCTGTGCAGCACACAGGGAAGGCCCTGGAGGAAACTGACTCCTGCTGGCTCAAGCTACTGCCTGAGCCTGTCCGCCCCCGCAGTGACCCTGAACCGTTGCAGTGTCGGAGTGCATTACATGAGTACCTTGCGTGTGGAAAACCCACAGATACAGCGCGCGGGCAGGGGACTCGGGTTTGATAGAGGACTCCGCTCGGGACTCAGTCTCTGGCTGCATCTGTCCGCGCAGTCTATTTTGCATGGCTCCTCCTTTTTCTCAAGTTCAACACATTCCCTGTAATATATATATTATATTTATTGTATATATATTTACTTCTTTGCAATAAACCTGCAATGACTGTAGAAGCGTGAGTTTTCTGCCTCCTTTGAGATACCCAGAACTGCGTGAGCCTTTGCCACCCCAATTCCTCATCCTAAAATTCTAAGTAATGTTTCTAATTTTTGCAGCTTGCAGGCTTAAACTTAGCAGTGATGCCACTGCTTTGATTTTCGATTCCAAATTGCTTTTCCTCCTGCTGTAGAACAGGTCGCCTAATTAGAAATCAGCAAGCCTGCTAGCTCCAGCCGTTTCCTCTTCTCTCAAGATTGAGCTGGGTCATCACGGCTGTCGATGGCTCAGTGACAAGAGCCAGTGTGGCCCTGACCACATTCCGGTTGCATAAATCTATTAATGAGAAATATTAAGCAGGACAGAAATAGGAGAAGCAGGAACAGCAGATGTTCGCACCGAGGAGGCTTTGGGTCTGTCCAAGAGCCTAGGGGAGCCAGCCGCCACTCGGAGCTGCTCTCAGTGTGTGCCGACGCATGGGTGGAGCGCTTCCCTTCAAGAAGTGTTGATTCTATGTCTTCTTGGACACATGGAAGCAAAGGTCCCTGGGCCGGGATTCTGGGCCCAAAAATCTGAGCTCTAGAACCCTGGGTCATGCTGCCATCCCACAAAGCAGGTTCCAGACCAGAGACAAATTCCAAAGGTGCAGAAAAGGGACGAGGGCCCCTTAAGAGGGTAAAGTAGCTGCTATAAACTCAGGAGGTCCAGGGAGAGATTAGTGTTCCTGGAGAACAAGAGTGATGGATGGATTGCTGAGGTGATTCCTGATCATCTTGATCAAGAGAAATACCCTCGTGCTGCATGGAGGTGAAAGCTCAGCTGCACGCCCTGGGTGACTTCACTCTGTGCCAGGTTCTGTCCAAGCCCGGGCAGGTGTCACAGGAGACGGCTGTTAGACTCAGGCGTTCCGAATCTTCTTTGTATACTAAGGAGACTCACACTGGACTGTTAAGGTGCAAACCGGCCTGTATCCCAGATCTAAGATGCAATAAAAAAAAGCAAAGTGATGTCAAAATCTCAGTCTCATTCGCATCCTGGCATGAGTTGAGGTGACAATGATTTTCTTCGTTAAGTGAAAACATGGCATGAAATGAAAACATTTCCTTAACTTTCTGCATGTAAACGATGCCAAAGCTCCAAAAATATCTACCAAGAATTTCAGGAGTTTCTTTTCCTGGGGAAATTAAAGCATCACTGTTTTCATTCAATTAAGTAATGCAAATTTTCAAATAATTTTATTTAGAGAGTCCAGCTCTTAATCTGAAGTATATATGCTTTTATGAAAGATATATACTGATTCAAGTTAATTTTTCTGTTAATAGTCAAGGAAGATTTAATCTACTTGTCAAAAGCATAAAATTTACCATCTAGACAGTGACTTATCCTTAACTGATCTGAAATACTGAGGTATTAAGCATATGGTGAGCGGCGCTAACCGTCAAAAATTTGCATGCCGTCTGTCCCTGTGCATTGCCTGCTGAAGACGTTGGGGTGCTGGGTGTCTCTAACGAACAGTGAATTTAAGAGAGATTTTTCTCAGCATGAAATGTGGGGCGGGTCACAAGGTCTAATAAGTGACAAATGGAAACATGGGGTTGGAAGTTCAGGGAGAGGCATGGATTCACTATCATCAGCTGAGCTCAGTTTGATGTCTGCCCTGATGCACGCCATCCATGGAGTGCAGGAGAGGGGCTCTGTCTCTGCTTATTGCCTGCAGCCTCTCGTGGCCACGCTGACGTGGAAATGGACATAGGAATCATTCCTATGTGCAAGGTGACAGAGCAAGAGGAGCCAGCTTGTTTTGTGGGCTGGCAGAACTTGCCTCAGTGCTCCCTGACTAGAGCTTTATTTTAAGTACCACATTTTAGGATCTTCATTCATGCCTTGTGAGCACAGACAGGAAGTTCAGATGAAGGCACGGATCCACCGAGCCTCCTCAGGTTCCGGTGTGCTCCGCTCTGGGCAGCTGGGCAGATGTTGCATTGCTTGCTCACCTTTCCGGGAAAAGAAATTCATCTGTGAACTGAAACCTGCACTCTATGAGGTCAAATTCAAGTTTAGAAAAGAGGAGGCATTCTAAGGAGACTGGAGCGGTGTTCGTGTCTGTGAGCTTATTGATCCAGCCGCGTGCTGGCAGGGGTAGCTGGAAAGCTGAGGCGGCTATGAGCATTTCTCGCCCTGAGCTCAAGGCTTCGGGTTTTCCAAGGCTGAACCAGGAGCGAATTGACGACAGCTGGGGCCTGAGTTTAAGGACATCACGCTGGGATAAGATACTCAGGGCCAAGACATAAAATAAATCAAACAGAGCCACTGCTGCTACTGACTCCTGGCCAGAGAGCACACACTAGGGGACGATCGTCATTGAACTTACTTCTGAAGGTCTGTGTCACTTTCTATGCCGCTTGAGTGTGTGCTTACGGGTGCATGTATGTGAGTCGAGCGAGGCTCGCCCCCTCGGGCTGGGCATACACGGGGCAAGCCCTGGCCGGCTGACTGCGTCCTTAGCCTGGTGCCCTGGTCACACCCGGATCCACGTCCACTCTGTTCTTCATTCGATCACGCGTGTGTTTAGATCTTACATAAATATTTGAAAGGACTCCAGTGCGGGGAAGGTCAATTCTGAACGTGTGCTCCGTGCTGGTGGGGGTGGAAGCGATTGTTCTCAGATGTCCCTGTCAAGTAGCTCATAATATGAGTCGGGCTTCTCCTGTCACCACAGCCAGGTTCACAGCACTTAGGAACTGAAATAGGACGGGGAGTTTCCTGGGTTTAAATAAGGCCCACAGATGGGTGAAGAGCTGCTGGGGCAGGTTGTAGGCTTTGCTGTCTCGGAAGAGCCGCGGGCTCCACTCCCTCAGGAGCTCCAAGGCAAGTGGGAGCTCCCCAGTTCTGGAGAGGAGGCTGCCCACAGTCGGTCGGCCGGTGGCAGGGCCTGCGCAGCCGGACCTCCGGGTCAGACTTCGTGAGCGCTGGCCTGGTCTGAGAAACACAGGCTCAGACGCACGTGGCACGTAACTTTGCACAATGTGCTCCTCAGAGCCATGCTTCGAGCAGCAGGCTGGCGACACCTAGCTGCGGGGAGGCCTGATGGGGATTCCCTCGGCCCTTGGCGGCTTCTCAGGTGCCTGTCTCCTGCGGGAGTGATCGCACAGGAAACTGCAGTCACCTAGTGAGAAGGGGCTCCCAGGCTTGGGTACCGGAAACCTTTCCGGTAACAGAATAGAGACCCACGAGGCAGGCAGTGTGGAAGACAGCCAGACCCTGGGTTTGCTGGGGCAAATGGTGCAGGCCTCCGCAGGGTCCCTAGGTGGGCAGGAAGCAACCGCACCCTAGAAGATGCTCTTGTGAGACAGGAAGAGGCCTCAGACAGCCTGGCTGGGTGTGCTTGCCACGTGCCAGTCACACCCGTCAACACCCACTAAGCGCACCTGGAAGAGACCGCTGGCTGGACACAGGGCTCCTAGGGGTCCGCCTAGCCACCCCGCGCTCCCCCTCCTCCCAGGGCCCAGGCAACAGGGGACGCTGTGGCTGGCACTTAGGGCTCATTAACACTATTATTCTGGTGTCTGTTCATTGCCAATGGGGAGACCCAACAGCCATTGCTATGCAGTCCCCAGACAGCCTCAAGACTCCTCCCCAAGCTACAGCCCAAGGCGACCCTTATTCAAAGCTATGTGAAGCCTGCAGCTCTGGCACAGATTTTGCCAGCCTGCCATCTTACTTCACAACAACAATAGCGGCCACTGACTTAACACAGCTAAACACATTTCGGAAAATGGAGTCAGAACTCCGTGGCGCTGGGATCACGCTAACGTGACTGTGGTTGGCTTCAGTCCTGAGAGGCACCATGTTCCAGGGACAGTGACCCAACTCTGAAGGCTCCCTCATGCAGTTTTTATTGAGATCACTTATACACTGGTCTAAACACACAGTAATGGAGTTTACCACGCTAAGCATATGCTTCAGTGGTGTTGAGTCTGGTTGCGTTATCATACCCACACACTCAGTGATCAACCTGGCTGGCGAGGAGCTTCTGAGAGGACTAGGAGCTGCATCTTCAGCTGGGTCTGGGCAGGTGCCAGAGGTACGGCCCACGCCTTCCTTAGGGCACTGCCCCCTGCCCAGCTTCTTAGCCTCCGCGGGAGAAGCAGCTCTCTCCCGTTGTACTCCTCACTGTGACATTTCTGTCTTGGCGCTGTTGGCCATGGGTTGGGACAGTGGAAACCAAGAGCCAGTTAAACCTCCCCTCGCTGAGCTGTGAGGCCGGTCTTCGGCTTCTGCACTTGAGAGCTGACGTAAGGTGCCGTGCATCTGCGCAGACTAAAGCTCAGTTCCCATGAGGTGACATTTCCCCATTCTCCCGCCCGGCCACTGCCAACAGTCTTGGGCATTCCTCCTCGTGTGACGGGCCCCTCTGGCCAGCCTCGTGGGCTCAAGGCCCTGTGCTGCAGCGTGCACACGCTCGTTTTCATTTAAGACTGAACAATGCTCTCGTGTGGCCATACCAGGCTTATTCATTTACCTAACTAACGCGTCTTCTACGCCAGGTTCCTTGCGTAGAGGTCTCCCTAATTTGGTGCAGAATGAACTCCAAAACGCTCGAAGGTTTCCCAACTCTCAGGGTCTCACCACGCGTGTCTCCTAGCGCTGCCTGCCAGGCTTTCCTTGTCTTACGCGCACTTATTTTTGTACCTTTCCAGATGCATAATTTCGAGCAAAGGAAACCCCTGCTTTATGTAATTCACCGTTACGCTCTTACCTAGTTGGCCAGTGATGGCATCAGTCACTGCAGACTCAGTTCACTGAAGAGCCCCTGCCTGGCAGACCCTAAGATAAAACGTGCTATTCTTGACTGCCGGGCCACACTGCAGTGTCATAAACTCGCCTGGCCATTTGGCAGCGCCTGGGGGCACGCTGCTAGCTGACACCCATCGCCTCTGAGGGTTCGCTTCCCAGCCCCAGCCCATTCTTTGCACGGCCACTGCGCTCCCGCTCCTTGCCTGCCCCCTGCTCCAGTACTCGCTTTCGCTTCCCCACAACTCGTTCCAGCCAGATCTGCGCTCCTCATTTCTCCTCGGCGACAGTTCCAGTGCTCCCGCGTCTCTTCCTCGGGAGCACCATCCGCTCCTGTGTCTGCACTCTCAGAGCGCAGCTCTGTGAGGCGCATGCGCCGCCGCCACACAGGCTGCGCACGCACCATGGCGTGGAGCCCGCGGCAAGGCCCTGGAGCCCCTGCTCACACAGAGAATCTGATGGCGTCTGGCACGGGTTCAGAGTGCATTTAGGCAAAGAGCTATTGATTGATTCCAGAGAAAAGAAAACAAATCTCGAAGGCTCCCTAGTACTAGTACCATTATGGCAAATTTTAGGATGAATATTTAGTGATGTTTATGTGCCCATGACTCTGACAAATTCTATGGAAGTTCCTCCGGCAAGTGACAAATGGTGTCTTTCTTTAAAAGCTTATAAATTAACAAGTGAAGAATTTATGGTGGTGCAGGTCGGAGCGGGCCTGGTGCCCGTAATGTGCACTGCAAGCACTGGGACAAAGAGAATGAGCAGGGCGAGGCACAGGGGACCCGCTGCTGCAGTGCTGGGCTGGCCTGGGAGACCCGGAGACTGCCTGTGTGGCCCAGTGACTTTAGGCCCCAGGGCAGGGAGTTCTGGGGTGCTCGGGCACAGGGGTGAGACTGTTGTCGGTGCCAGGCAGGAGAAGGGTATGTCAGGGTGGGTGTGGGCAGCCGGCAGCTTCTGTGACAGCATCAGGCTCCAGCCCCTGGTAGGAACAGTGCAGGAGAATTTGAGGAGGAGGGTAACGGCAGAGGCCAGACCCACTGTGTGGGTAGATCCTCGCCTGCTGGCTCTGCTCAGGGGATCATCTTTCTACCTGGGCCCCGCAGAGAGGCTCTGTGGGCTTCTGTGCTGAGCAGAGGCTGCATGGCTGATCCCATTTCTGGGAAGGCAGGGCCAGCGCTGCTCATATCCTGGCCCCGAGGCTCCCTCCGCACAGGGCTTGGGGCAGGGAGCAGAGTGCTGCAGAGCCAAGTCGCCCACAGAGAGGGCTAGGTGCTGGCTGCAGTGGCGCAGAGAGGCTCGAGGGACACCGAGGCGCGCGGGCCGGGCCCCCCCTTGGGCAGGGCTGTGAGGGTCATGGCCCACACTCCTGAGGCTGTTGCTAGGCGCTGTCCAAGAGGCTTTCTGCGATTGGGTGGCTGATCTGCTCTGGGGATACTGGCTCCATCTGAAGCTCGGCTCTCCTCCTCCTCCTGCTCTTCCATCGTCCTCCTCCTCCTCCTCCTCCTCCTCCTCCTCCTCCTTCCCCTCCTTCTCCTCCTCGTCCTCCTCCTCCCTCTCCTCCTCTTTCTCCTCACTACACTGGCAATTCCTTTTCCCTTTCTCTATCACTTCTCTGCTCCGGAAAACGATGTGGCATGAAGCCGCTTGTGAGCTTCCTTAGAGTCCATGGCTAAAGTTCACTAAAAATACATTGAGGCAAAGGGGGAAAAACCTAAGGGCCCCGGAACTAAAAGTAGCTGCATGTACAGCCGAGAAAGGGCAGCAGACCCCGAAGGAGCTTGTGCTGATAGGTCCGGAAGGCAGCAGGCTGGGCGCTCCCGGGTTCCCATCAGTCAGGAGGCTGAGCAGGAGCAGCTTTGCTTCTAATTCAGCTGGGATAGCTTAGCGAGACCCCATTTCAAGTAAAGCAAAACAAAACAAAAAGCATAGTCTTGCTAAGGAAAATTGGTCAGTGTGACTCAGGTTTAAAGGCACAGTGCTCTTGGCTCAATTAATTTCACTGCTCTATTTCTGTCAGATATTCAAGCAAATGACCCAAAAGAGGAGCTTGAAATGATTCCGTTCAGTGGCTGTTTCTCTGACTGCTAGCTCAGTATTCCGAATGTATTGCTCACCGTCCTATGTACTCTGCAGAGCAGATGCTAGCTCAATTCCCAGCATCACTCGGTAATTTTCCAAACCCGAATTTGTGTCTATTTATAGCCCCTGCTTTTCCCGGAGTGCAGTAATTGCTAGCAGAAGGATGAAAGACCTCGCAGGAGGAAGATAGGGAAGCAAGGAAGAGAGGGAGGAAGGCTCGGCGGGGACAGGCAGGGAGGGAGAGAAGGATGCGGACGGCGACGGGAAATGCGGGCGGAGGCCGCGCTGCTGCTTGCTGCTCGCTGCTTGGCCTAAGCAGCTCTGCCCGCTGCGTCAGACCGCTGAAGAGGGGCTGGTGGGTGCCTGCCCTGACAGTGCACCGGGAGCCTTGGGTATTCTGAGAGCTGTGGAGCTTTCTCTCATGGCCCCCGTTGTTAACTTGTGGGGCTTGAGGACAGCTAGCAGGAAAGCAGGGTGCTGAGCCGGAACCTGCGTGTAAGAGGAAAGGGCCCTGTTTGCAAGACGAAACAGAGGGTGAATGCGTGCCCTGCCTCTGCTGAGCCCTTGTTCTGAGCTTGGGGGGTGCAGCACTCCTACCCACAGGTGTGAGAGGGGCTGGGCTCTGATCTCTGCATCTCCCAGAGACGGCACCTGTGTGGCTCTTCCTGCTTCTGGGCCAGAGTCACGAGATTATTTTTAATCTAATTTCTCTAACGCCAGCACTGCAATTCCAGGTCTTTGATCATATCCTGCAGTTGACCTAAACCCTTGCTTTGTGAGTAGGTGCACCCCATGGGCTACGACCCCCCTCTCCCCAGGCCAGACTCTCAGGTGGAACTGCTGGAGCAGGCTGGGGGCTGGGGGGAGCCCTCCAGAGAACCTGCCAGACTGACGCCTTCTTTCCAAGTTAACCTCCCGCCCCACGCCCTGAGGCTGCCCTGAGGCTGTTCAAAGGTCCTGGGAGCATGCCTTCCCACTGGTTAATCCTAACAAACCTCCCCAATCCAGAGCACCTTGCCTGCTCCGTGACCTGCGTCCCTCCCCGTCTGTAGGGCCCAGCCAAGGATAAGTGAGTCGGGATGACTTTTCAGAGGCCCAGCGTTGCTTTAGATCATGGTCACAGGCTCAACTCTCAGTTTCTGTGGTAATTTCAGGAACCACATCCAGGGCTTCTGAGGTACATGTCTACTGGCCTTGCGTTACGGACAGAAGTAAGGCTGGTACATTTCAAAACACTGCTGTACACGACATGAATTTGCACCTAGGGCAGAGTTGGGTGCCACACGCGCAAGCGTAGACTGAGTGTCAGCAGCACAGCGGGCAAGCCGCCCTAACAGCCAGCGCTATAATCAGTGCGCGCCGTAGGAACCGTCGTAGTGGTGGCCTGGCAAAGCCTCCAGAAGAAAGCAGTCACCGGTGAGAGCCGAAACTCCACTGGAGCAGAGAGTGCTCCGGGAGAAAGCCACACAGACCGGGGCAGGGGGGAACAACCTTGGCAAGACGGAGGGGAGGCCTTCCCTGGAAGTAGGGCAGAGCAAGTTCCGGTGCTACTGGGCTTCAAGCTTGTAGGGGAGAGAACCTTTCAGTCTTTCTGGTAGGAAGATCTGAAATATGAATACTGATTTTATCAGCTGATTTCTCAAAGTGCTGACCCGAGTGTCTTGCTGTCAGGAGGAAAGGTACGAAGCTATCAGCTGGAGTGCGGGGCCAGCTCGGCCAGTGCCTCACTGCCTCACGTCAGACACCGCACGACTCAGTTCACAGGAAGAAAACCACAGCGCAGCCTTGGACCCTCTCTGCAGAAACCAGCGCTCAGCTTGCAGACCTGTCCCAGAGTTCCCTCAGTTCAAGAACTTGCCGGGATTCAATTAGGCTGGCATCGAGCTGATTGCTTGAGTGCATTACTCCATGGAAGGTGTTAATTTCAGAAGTGAGCTTGTCAGAAGATGCAACTTAATTGGGAGGGTCTATTTGGAGATGTTTTCAATTGCGTGGTTATTTATACAAACTCTGCATCTCTGGCACCTCAGCCTGTCCCCAGGCTCCCCTGGGAGTTCCATAGGCAGAGAGCTGCCAAGGTGGCCCCAAGATCTAGTGAAATCGTGTTACTTTCCTAGGAAGATCCTTGGAGGATTATATTTCCCAGTGGTCACGAGGTGAGGGAGGCTGAGCTTCGAAAGTGATAGGTGCAGTGTGTGCTCAAGAAACTCAAGGAAGCAAAGGAAGATAAATTCTACCCGTCCCCACTTGCAGGGGCACGATACCCTTGCAGCAATTAGAGAGCAGAGCGCTTAGCAGAGGCTCCAGAGAGGGTGGGATGCCCACGGTGAGGGTCTCAGGGGTGCAGAGTGAATATGCAGGGGGAGTAACTCTACATCTTATAGGGCAGAGCACAATCCAGGCTGATGCCAGTAACTGCGCACTTCAGAATAGCTCGTGGGAGTAACAGGGATGGCCCCGACGGGAAGAAAGGACAGTTGTCGGAGGGTTGCCCCGACAGGAAGAAAGGACAGTTGTCGGAGGGTCACCCCGACGGGAAGAAAGGACAGTTGTTGGGGGGTGGTGCTCTGTTCCACTGACCTCCTCACTACAGGAGAGTAACTGTGCACAGTCCAAATGAATACTATGCAGTTTTTAAAGAATAGTGCTGTCCTCCATAAACGCATGCAAGGAGAAGATCCAGGAGCGACCTGGGAGGGGACAGGAGCTGGAGCACTGCCCGAGGGAGAGGAAGGGGGCAGAAACCTATGGGCAGGAGCAAGACCCGCTGGGCACCAAGCTCAGACAAAATTTATTATTATTATTATTATTATTATTATTATTAGTATTAGTATTAGTATTAGTATTAGTATTATTAGTATTATTTTAGCTTACTCAGCCCACCCTGAGGGTGGGGTGGTGTAGCATGTGGTGCCAGGGATCAAGGCACGGTCCCCTACACCTGCCTAAGCTTGCCTAAGCAGGCGCTTTAGATGGCTGAGCTATCTCACCGGCTCCCACACAGAATTTAAAATTCTACTGTGACAGATCGAGGTATTAGCAGTGGGCAAGCTGGTGTCACCAACAGGGTGGGCAAAATAAATCTGCCCATGACTTCGGGATGAATGGCGTAGGCTTTCTAAACACAGAAAACACACTGATCCCGTCAGTTCCGTTGGACCCTTCGTAACACCAAGCTAGCAAGGTTAGCATTTTAGAAATTAAAATGGAGGAACATTTGTCTTCATACGTGAAAGCAGGAGATGAAAGAGGAGAAGACCCAGCACAAGCACGACCTGTGCCTGCATGGAAACACAGCAGTGGAAGCCACCAAGCTATAGAATTAACTTAATCGAATAATTGGATATATACTATGATATATCAGTCACATCGAGACGTGTACTAAATGTCAATGTTCCCATATTCGGTAGAAAGACATATTCAAGTAAGATTTATGCTAACTTGTCTAAAAAATACGTATAACCATGAACACAATGTGCACATCAGTGTAAGGACTCCTGCCATTTATATAAAAATACCGGCATCCACGGCATTTGTTCTGTGCGCACATTGCAGCTTACACTGATGTAGCCTGACCTTTATTGTGTTGGCAAAAATGTTTTGATGATGTGCTTCGATAAACAGTGAAACTACAATATAAGTACCTCTGCTGATTTTAAATTTAAGTGACTTATGTAATACAGCGATAGGTTTGTTCTTATCCAAGTTAATGTGACCACAGCCCATGGTCCAACGCAGAATGCGGTGACTTGGTGCCAACCTGAGGAGGAGTGGGGAGGGGGAGAAGGAGGGGGAGGAAGAGGAGGAGGAACAGGAAGAGGAGGAGGAAGAGGAGGAGGAGAAGGAAAAGGAGGAGAAAAAGGAAGAGGAAGATGAGGAGGAAGAGGAGGAGCAGGAAGAGGAGGAGGAACAGGAAGAGGAGGAGGAGCAGAGGAGGAGGACAGGAAGACAGTTTCGAGGTGATCCAAGCACAAGCACTCCCGGGACCTGTTCATGTGTCAGTCAGTGCCGAGTGGTCTCTACAGCGCTGACCCATTGGGCCACTTTATTATCCGATTCAAAGAGTTATGACCATACGTGGTGTTATTTGCCGAAATGGACTGGAGGGAAAGTTGCATGGTAGGGAATGAACTGTCAGGATTCAGCACTGAAATAAACCCCAGTGGATCTGTCCATAAATGTCACCCAGTGCCGAGGGGCACGTTTACACTAGCACTGGCCGTTGGTCCTTCCCAGGTTGGAGGGCTTCACCCGCCACAGTCTTCCCTTGTGCTGCCTGGGTGAGATGAGGGCGCTGGTTATTCATGCACATTTCAGGATGGCCTGGGGAAATGGCCTTACTTGAAGGCACTCTGCCATCAGTGACAGCAGACACGACCCAGAGAGACGGCTCGGCAAGAATGTTTGTTTCTCATTTTCCCTTCTCCTGTTGAATTATCAAAGATTAAGAGGAAACACAGACAGATATGCATTTACCCAGAAGAAGGATCAGGACGAGGGTCACGTGACGCATGCCGACGTCTGAGCTGCGCTGTGATGCGGCTGCTATGAGACATTAGATGGAAGCCAGGCGTCTCCGAAGGGGAGTAAAGAGGTGAGCAAATTATTGCCGGAAGTCCAGCCTGTCTATATCCACTGCAGCACCATGGAGAGTTCCACGCTAGGCTGCTACCACTGCCACAGCCACGCACCCCTGATCTCTTTGTCGCTTGGGGTCTGAGGCTTAGGTTTCTGCTGAGTTTGTTTCTGTCACAGTATAGTAGCAGTGATCGCCAAAATGCAAACCGCCTTTTATTTTTATTTTTTTATTTTTACTTAAAATTTTTTTTTTTCTTGTTTCAGAACTTTTGTTTGTTTATTTATTTTTTTTATTGCCCGCTCAGCCTGCCTTCAGGGCAGGGCTGGCACAGCATGTGGTGCTGGGGATCGAACCACGGTCCCTGCAGCTGCACAAGCTTTCCTAAGCAGGTGCTTTAGACCACTGAGCCATCCTGCCGGGCCCCATATTTTTTATTTTAAAAAATGTGTTTTGTGTGCAGTTTCACCTCACAGCCCAGACTGCTAGTGCTCCTCCTGCTTTCGAGCCTCCCAGCTCTGGGAAGCGTGTGTCACCAGGCATAGACTCACAGCTCAGCGTGCCCAGGGGCAAGGCCAGGGCCGCGTGTGGTGCTAGGATGTTCTTACTTTCCAAAGTTAGGACCTTTAATTAAATAAACATCTTCATTTATATGTAATCTTCCTAAAAACCTCCAGCAGATATTCCATGCCCACTGAAACTTTTACTGTTCCCTGAAGTCACATAATTTGTTCCCTTCTTATTAATTTTATGCTGATATTCGCTTGGTTACTGATTGGTCTACCTGTTCATATTTAATAGGGTGTACACCTGTGGTGTCAAAACCATCAATTTACAGCCATGCTTGTACAAATCGCACTAGCAGAAATGAATATTTGTTTCATGTTGTGTTTTCAAGACAAGAACTTACAGGCCACAGTAAGAGCAGACCAGCATTACCTGTCGGGGCTCTGTCTCTAACTTCCAGCCTCTCTCGTAATAAAGGTGTCACTTCTTGCGGGGATATTCTTAAAGATAAGAGCGCTTCCATGCCCAACTGCTCTGCAGCATTTCCTGTGGCTCTTGCAGTCTCGCAGTGCGAGAGCTTCCCATTCACATCTATAAGGAAACCAAACAAACCTGCGGTGGGAGCCTGCTTCCTGCTCTTCGTTGTTCTCTGGAAATTTCTTGTCTACTCCGTTTTAGAATTTTTTGTCCATTAGAAGTGTGGACAATTTTATCTGAGTTAGCTTAGTGAGATTTGCTTAATTATTTATAAATTACTAAAATTACTAATGGAGGCTGGATTAGGCACTTTTTTCTAGTGATGGCGAGAATCCCAGAGTACATGATTCAATGGTTATTAATTAGTTACATATTAATTAACAGAAGCAGCCCCTGGTATAAGTAGCATCTCAAGTGCTATGAACATTTTGGGGCTGAAAATAACACAAGAGAGAAACTGGGGTCTTTCAGAGGAAACAAAGCAGGAGAAGAGGGCCTTCTCCACGCAGGAAGTGGGGGAGATGTCCCTCCAAGGTGACCTTCGAGTATAGATCTCAGGTCAAGGGAGTGGCTGTTGTGTAGCCAGGCACAGCCTTTTCATGTCCAGTGAGGCAGAGGGGCCTCAGAGCAGCTGTGCACCTCTGAACTGGGCAGAGAGAGTGGTGGGCAGCCGGTGACAGGGAGGAGGCAGGAAGACCTTGGATTAGGGTGGGCACCGGGCCACACATGGGCCTTCTGTTGCATTGCACACAGCTGCAAGTCAGTAGTGAGCACAGCAGACGGGGTGCTAAGGTGGGCTTCCTGTTGGAGGATGCTCCAGGCTTCTGGCTGAATCGATTGTAGAGAAATGGGCCTGGAGTGGAGCAGAGGCTAGAAGAGTAGGCGCTGGCACTGGGGAGGGTGACGTGGGCGCACAGAGGTAGAAGGACGTGGACGGGGCAGGAGTGAGCGCGGCCCCAGGCACTGGCAGGATGGTTGGCTTCAGAGAGGGGCGTGAGGCTCAGACACAGAGTTGCGCTTCGGCCATGGTACTTGGAGTTGCGAACAGCTCGTGCCATGTGCTGAGGGCTATTCACACAGAATGGAAAGCGGGGCGATGTGGGGGAGGGGCACGGGATGGGCTTCTGCGCATCCACCTGGGGTGACACCGAATCGGCGAGGTCGGGGAGAAGCTGCGGGCGGAGGTGATGGCTGCCCGAACCTGCCCCTTCCACATTTAAGCTTTCCAGGACACGGAACTGCCCCCAAATTGGCCGCACAGCCCTGAAAGCCTTGCTGGGCCACCGAGGAATTTCTGCTGCGATGACTCGGTTTCCTAGAAAACGTTGGACAGACTGAATCGCCACGCCGAACTTCGCGAAATCATCAGGATTTTCTGAGTATGAAATCTCAACACTTTCATACTTCCACAGTTATAAAGCCAAAAGTAAAACCCGTGACATGACTAGGCTTCAAAGAGGTGACATCACCCATGGAAAGCGGGAAGAAGAACCTGAGAAAGAACTCCTCGCTTGCCTGTGTGCTCTTCTGGCTGTGCAGAGACCAGCTTGGAAGACTGGCTCTGGCATGACTTCTGTACCCATGAGAAATAGACCTCGGGCAGTGGGGGCATTGCCAACCAAGGCTACCTAGCAGTTACTCGTACCCTCTCTTCCCCATTTCAAATAAAATAGGCCAATCAAGAGAAACAAACAAACAAACAAACAAACAACAACAAAAAAAAAAAAAACGGAAAGTACAACACTAACATGTAAAATTGCCAGTCATCGTGATGTAGCCTATGCCGTCATAGGCAGCTGTTGGAAGATGGAGCAGAACTGGAGAAAATGAAAAGCTCTGTCCTGCTGCGTGGCTAGATTTCTCATAAAGCTGAGGCCGGAGAGGGCATCAGCAGTGTCACTGCACCACTGCCTCCGTCACGTTCCTGCCACAGCTCGGCTATGGTCCTGGTTAGTTACTCTGCTGATCCCACCACAAAAGTCAGTGCTGTTTCTTTTCTCCCCGAGATAATTTCCCCTCCGCACTTCCTCCCCGGAACCAGCCCCGATTCCTTGTTTACCCCACTCCTGTTACCAAGCATAATCACATTTAAAGGTTGATTCTAAAGGTGGATGTGCAGGACATACTCATTTGTATGAACATGATTTCTCATCTATAGACAGATGAGCCTCTCTGGTCCCATTTCCTGTCTTAAGGATCAAAAGAGCTAGAAACTGTGCCACCACAGTAATGTAAATTTTGAGCCAGATTTGAATGCTTCTGTGTATTATCTTCTATCCTTTTGTTATATGCTCTGGCTTTATTAAAGCTTTCATTGAAATATTCTATTATGCTTTTCATTACAAAGGGTCTTTCTGGACCCCTCCACCTTGTGCTATGAGCCAAATGGAAGGGCAAGTTCAAAATTTATTCACCGTTCCTTCTCATTTATTTTGTAAAACATTTTACTCTACTAAATAAAAAAAAAATCTCAGTATTTACAAGCCTCATTTAAACAGTCTCGGGTGCGCAGCACGCCAGTGTAGCCTGGTGACTGAACATTCCTCTTTGCTCTTTTGTTTTCCTTCTGGAAGCTTCCAAGCCACACGCAACTTGCACACTTGTGGGCTGAGCTGTAGATCTTCCTGTACGATTTGCCGCCTTGGTGTCAGCTGCCTGTTGGCCGGGCCAGCACTGGCAGTTTCGGTGGGGCCAGGTCTCCATTCTGTGTTCCATCTACACGCTCCGCATTACCTTCACTCACATGTTTTGCTCGATCTTTGAATTAATTTTCTAGCTATTCCATTGAATTCCATTGATTTAGCGTGCAAACACACACACGCTCCTATATAAAGGGTTCTGTAGAAAGGCTAAACTCATAGCCTGTTAGAATGACGTGGCTTACTTTTCGTCAGTCGACCCTGGCTTCTTCATGCACCCTGAGACGGAAGCACGATTTCCTTTGAGGGTTCGTTTTTTCCCTTTGTCACTTTAACTCCTTCTTTCAAGTACCTGCCCTCTGCAAATAGATTGGTTATTGTGAGCATTAAAATATATAAAACACATCCAAACCCTTGTACTAACATTGGATCAGAACCTAGCAGGACCCCCAGAAGCCTCTGCCCTGTGGGTGGCTCACCTGCCACTACAGCGACGGCCTAAAGGGGACCCACGCCAGCACAATTCACTGCTGTTTCAGCCAAGCCTAGGTGTGTTGGGACATAATGCGTGAAAGGGATCAGAGCTGTTTCGGCTCCTGATTTCGCAAGCCTGGGTCCGTGTTGGCAGGGCCAGAGCAGAAGCACCATAGCAAGAGGGCCTGGTAGAGGATGGTCCCTTACCTCATGGCAGAGAGCACAAGAGGCGTGGGAGGCCGAGAAAGCACGGCTGAAGGATTGTGCCTTGCCTGGATGCTGTCTTGGAGATTTCCTGCTTCAGATCCCATCCCCTAACAGGACGGTCAGTGCAGGCCAGCACCACGGGGTTCTTTACGGTCTGTGTCCAGCTGTGTCCAAAGCCTAATGTGGCCATAGGGCACTTCCGGAGGCTGTGATTAACTCAGGATCCCATGCAGGGATCATGGCTGTGAGTGCTACACCCGCCCTGGGGCAGTTAGCGTGGACACAACGTGCCGAGGGAAAGAGGCTTCTTAGCTGCTGCGGCTGCTGCCCCACCCCTTGCCCTTTGCTGTTCTTTACCACCGTAAGCTGCCGCTCTTTGCCCTGCGCCACTATGCCCTGGAGCCAGGGGAGCGTGGAAGGAAGACTCCACAGTCAGCGAGCTCAATAAACCTTCCCTTCCATAGTTTTGGGAGTCAGACATTTTGTCCCAGCAACGAGAGAAGAGCAGCCAAGCCAAAGGCCCGATCCCCTCTCCAGGTCCCTGCCTTACGCACCGCAGCCCTGGGGAGCAAGCCCTGAAGATGTGACATTTTGGCGGACACTTTTAGTTCAGCTGTAATTCCAGATGCAAGCACTGAATCCCAGGTGGCCCCTCTTGGAGCAGTTACTCTAGGAAGTTGGGCAGCTAGGCACCCCAATTCTTTCTCCACCTACTCCACGTGGGTGAGTCATTGAAGCCCACAGCCGCCCCCTCCAGGATTCACGAGCCATATTCTTCACTAACAGATACGGTGATGCTGGGGATTCTACCCGGGCTAGTCCTGAACTACATGCCCAGTGCTTTCTGTTACTTATTTGGGAACACACTAAGGCCAAGCTTGCTTTCACCTTCAGATCCCCAGAAGGCTAAGGTTAGAGGTCACCAGCCTGGCTCTCGGCTATCTTTATAAACCTTGATTATAGACGCAGTCTTATAGAAACAATGATCTTAATCTGTAAGGTCTTGCCAATTCCACAATATAAATTCATCTAGGGAATAAAACAGAAGTGGACAAGTTAAAAATGGTGTTGACAATGTTGTGTGCTGGGTACCTCGTGGAACTGTCCACGCCTGTTCCACTGGTGTGTGTGCATGGTGTCCCTAGCCAAGCACCTGGCCTTCTCAGTCTGCCTGCTCACAGGGTACCACAGAACTCACGGCCTGCGTGGCCACTCCTGGGCGCTCTGGCAGAAGCCTGAGCTCATTTCAGTGATTATGCTGAGGCTGTTTATGGGAAGCAGCCCTGCCCTTGGAGGTGACAGAGCAGGAGTGAGAAGGATAAGGTAAGGGAAAAACCCCCACCCCGCCCCGTGCATCTATTTTCATGGGTACGGTGTGTTCTGATGCCCAGTGTACTCTTTAGTAAACTTTGTGTCCCACTGCTGGAAACAAAAGCTGAAAATGGTACCGGCTGATTCTCCGAAAATTATGATAAATAAATTCTAAGTAAAACTACTGAGAAAAGCATATTTCCAAAAGTACAAATAAACAAAATCCTTGTAACTAAAAGTGAAAATGAAAGAATAAATTTTGACCATGTTATGGCAAGAAATATATGTACACACACACACACACACACACACACA
>PVJA010015974.1:0-44306 GCA_004027025.1 Myocastor coypus
CTCCTCCTCCTCCTCCTCCTCCTCCTCCTCCTCCTTCTTCTTCTTCTTCTTCTATTTTAGGGAAGGGTCTACAGAGTGTTCAGGTCTCACTACTAGATCAGAGTCATAGTGATCTGCCTGTTTATAGCCTTCCAAGGGCTGGGATTACAGGCACAGGCCACCAGCATGGCAGACCCAGGGATTGAGCCCCTGGCCCCTGCGCCTGCCTTGCAGGCGCTTTAATCCATCGGATTTGGTCCTACTTCTGTGACTCTAGCTCCGCCCTGTGTGCTGCCACAATAGTCCTACAGATCATCACACACACCTTGAACATGTCGCATTCTGCATTCAAGCATAATGATCTGCATCACAAAATCAGAACGCCACCAGGGTGGAATTCCACTGCACATCCCCACCCCACACTGCTGAAGCTATTCCTCATTTAATGACCGACCTGTTTACTGATTTTTGTGACTGAGGCATGTTGTTCCAACTTATGGCCTGCTGCTTGGACTTAGACCCGTCTTTTCTGTACCGTTCTGTACATCTGTTGACAGCGCCTTGGTGTCTTTTTTGCACAGCACCCCTTGTTTACACAGTGCTGTGGCTTCTGCTGATTATGCCGTAGAGTACAGCACTGCAGTTTTATGTTCTGTTATACATCACAGCCGTGCATGGAACAGGTCAGCAAATCAAAGCACAGCCATCAAGTTGGGCCTTCCTCTCACCGTTTCTTTGTTCTGAGTACTGTAATGCACACACTACACACAACTCCTCTTTTAGCAACCAATTCAGTTAATGGTCTAGTCGCAGGAACGGGACACAGTCCTCAGATAAGGAGCATCTGCATTACACTATAAGCACAGCAGACTGATTTTTTTTTTTTTTCTGTCAGCAGCCAACAGTGTTAGACAAAGAATCTCCTTCCTGATAGACAGCTTCCCTCTCCTTGCACAGTGGGAGAGGCCAGTCAGACTCACACATTCACGAGCTCCCTCCTCACTCTCCCTCTTGCCGTCCCCACTTCAAAGCACCTTCCTCTCAACACCCACCAGGAGCAGGAGCCGCAGCCTGCATACACCTTTCCTCACGTTTAGCTAAGCAGGGCGGGAGGCTGAGCTTCCTGACCTCCGCTCAGTGCTTTAAAGCTGCACCGCAGTCTCCGTGTTTCTGAGTTCCTTGCTCCTCAGTCCACTGCGGCCTCCAGGATCTGCTTAGGTCTGTGTCTTCCAGAAGCTCAGCAGAGGGGCCGAGGGTCCCACCTGTCCCTTGGGGCTCTGCGCCTTTGGTTTGCAGGGTGAGCATTTCATCACTGTCCAAAGGTCTCGACCACCCATCACCATCGTCACTTTAACTAGGATTGCATTCCCTCTAGTCGCCTGTTTCTGGGGGTCAAGCTATACACATCTTGGCCGACACATATTTTCTTCAGTACTGGCATTGAATCCAGGGCCTTCCCCTTGAGTTGCATTCCCAGTGCACTATTATCATTATTATTAAATCTTTTATTTATGTTTGTGTTTGGTACAGGGTCTCATGACAGAGCACACACTCATGGTGATCCTCTTGCTTCAGCCTCCCCGGCACGGGAATCACAGGCATCGTGACTGCGGCACCCTGGTCGCAGGTCCTCGCACTTGCCAGACAGGCGCTTTAGTCCAATGAGCTATCTCACCAGCCCCTGGTGTCATATTTTTAATTTATCATCATTTCCTTTTTTTTAGTTTCCACTAATTGCTGGAATTTTTTCTTTGCTTTTGCATGGTGTCCTCTGCCTAAGTCTCCTCTTGACAGCTTTGTGGTCACACCATGACCTCAAGTTTTGCTGCCTACACTTCTACTGTGGGCTGTGTTTCCTTGTTTCTTTGTGTGTCTTGTAACCTTTTTTTAAAAAAATCTTTTGCCCGTCTATCTACCTACCTATCTGCTTGGTACAGTGTCTCACTATGCAGCTTGGGCTTGTAGCGGTCCTCCTGTCTTAGCCGCCCGAGCACTGGCGTTACAGGCATGCTCTACCATGCCAGTTTCAGTGGCCGGTTCAGCGCCTGGAGTTGACACAGCATGTGGTACTGAGGTGTTGTGCTTGCCAGGCAGGAGCTTAGATCACTGAGCTATCTCATTAGCCTGTCTTGTAACTTCTTGTTTCGTGCTGCTTATCATGGATAAAGACCAGTTGAGACAGAATTAAGGGTTAGCTATTTCTGCCAGATGACAGGCTCCTTGGACTAGGATAGTCACCTGTAGGGACAAGTCCTTCTATGTGCACTTGTGCTGGGTCTGCCCTCTGTGGTTTCTGCAGTTAGATTCTGCTCACCACCAGACCTCAGTTCTGGGGGCCATGGGGCTCCCCAGCCTCTGGGGCATCCACTGTGTGGTGCCAGCTTCCTCTTAAAGTGGGGTTCTCTCTGCTCATCTCAGCCTACTACACAGGGCACCTGTTGTTCTCCACCCCAGGTTTCCCATGGCTCGAGACATCCCTGCTTGTCCTGGCCCCAAACTCCAGAGAGTTGTGCCTCATCCCATCAAAGCTGTGCTCCTGGGAGGAGAAGGCAGAGAAGGCCGCAGACCCCAAGCCCCAGGCAAGAGACTCCAAGTCCACAGGCCCCCTGCACATCCTGCTCCTATCTGCAGAAATGAAGGCCGCTGTGGCTCACTTCCTGCTCAAGAAAGCCTTCAGACCTTCTGGAGGTGTGCTCGCCTGGACTCCTTGACAGAGGAGGCGTGGACCACAGCGCCGACCTCCTGGAGGTGTGCTCGCCTGGACTCCTTGACAGAGGAGGCGTGGACCACAGCGCCTGGCTTGTTCTCAGCACCACTGCAGGGACCCTCAGCCACGACCATCTGCACTCACAGGGTGAGGTCCTCCCTGCAGGCTGCTGAGGGATAAGGAAAGACAGGGCCGAGGGCCCGAACCCAAGCTTCCATCTGTGGGCTGCTGTGGCGAGCACACCTTCCAGGCTCTGACTCTTGTAGATTGTTTTGCTTTAATGAATTTTTTGATACAATAAGAAATATTTATTACCATCTGCAGTTGGATGTCCCCATTGTTTTCTAAGAACAACGATGCATTTTGGATTGTCCACAGACACACCTCCCTCCTTGAATTATGATTGCACTCCTATGCTTCACAGTCCAGGTGATCTGGCAGGATGTTTTTATTTATGGTATTTACTTAAGTCCACAGATAGAATTTCAGTTAGAAAATTGTTCTAGGGCAGTAAAAACAATTGAAACTTCTCACCCAAACTAAAATTCCTTTATAGGAAGTCCCCTTATAGGACTTAAGATACAGTTCAGTGATACAGTACTAGGCCCAAGTTCAATTCTTGGCACTGCCAAAAATAACGCACACGCACCCATACACACACACACACACACACACACACACACACACATATATATATATATGTGAAACACTTGCACTGACAAAGGACCCAAGGGCTCCATCTGCAGACTTCAAGCAAGCACCCACTAGGCAAGGTTAAGCATGTTAGTGTATAAAGCTCACGTGAGGTCAGTTATGGTTTCTGTGGGAGCCAAGGACGTGGTCTGTGCTCACACCAGAGCAGCTCCATGTGGCATCAGAATGCGGCCCACGCTAGCCACACTGAGCTTCAGGGGACACACTCCCTGTCCCAACCATACTGCTGATGCCCACATCCTGCATTTTCTAATCCCAGGCTGAGCTGCTCCCGACAGGCCCTGACTGGGCACTTGCTCCCATAGTTGGAGCAGCATCCAGGAGGCAGCTGCTGTTAGGAACTGGACAGGGGCTGCGCAGAGCATAGGTGGGGTGCACATGAGTCCCCCGAGGGGCAGGAGCTGAGGGTGGAGAGCTGAGAGGACTGCAGCCTGAGTGGGACAGTCTGTGCCACTGCGCTCACACCTGCCTTGCCAGGGAACTCCAGAATTCTCTGTCTCCCCGACCTTTGCAGCCAGTGGGCACTTGTCGAGGTGGACAGCTATGGCACATTCAGCAATCTGGCTCCTTGGTGATGCTGCTGAAGGCCAGAACTACAGCGTGGCCTCTAGAGACTGGGCTTTTCAGCCGCAGGCCCCACTCCAGCCTTGACCACTGGGATGTCACCAAGGAATGGATGGGCACTGCCTTCCCTGAGCCATGCAGGGAAGCTCATATCTCTGCCCACAAAATTCGTGACAGCAGAGCTCAGTGTTGGCAGTGAGTGCCACGGTTTCTAATACCAGACGGGGCTTTGTCAGAGGCAAGCAGTGTTATCCCAGGAGTCACAATTTGGCTCAGCAGAGGACCTATCAAAACCCTGCTTTCAAAGAAGTTGTTCTGCTTTGGACCTAGGATAAAGTATAGACAGACAGAAGTCAAGCTGGCACAAGCCCCAAGCCCAGGCAGCAGGCGGGGGCTGCTGGGCCCTCGTCTTCTCTCAGTAGCTTTTGGCAAAGCAGGGGTGGTAGCTTCTTTGTCCCCAACTCCCTGAGGATGAAGAGGGGTAGTGCTTGTGGTAAGAAAAAGAGCTGAAGCCAGGTGATGTCGGCAGTACAGCTGGCCAGGCTCCGGTGGACAAGGTGGAATCCTGTGTAGGACGCAGCTATGGCATGCACTGTAGACGTAGGCTTGGGGATGAGGTGACCACATCACTTGAGCACAAGGGCAGCTTTGATTGAGGTGGTCCTGGGACCACTAGGCCTTACGACCCTGCCCAGGGTGGTCCTAGTACCGCGCTCTGATCCGCAAGCCCACTGCCCCGTGGGCCTCTTGAAATACTCGCAGCCCAAGGCTGGGCCAGCACCGGGAGCCCCCTCTTTCTCCACAGGAGACCCCTGGGCGGGACCTGGCGCCACTTCTGGGCCACCATTCCTGTTTTCAACATTGCCGAAGGGAGCCCTTCGTGGTGAAACTACAGCTGCTAGACCGTAACTCAAAGCCACATGAAGACAGAAAGACCTTGGTCGTTGCAAATACATGGGCAATATTTTATGACTTGTGACTCCATTTTTAAATGTGATTTAAAAGAAAAGGTATAAAGCAATTATTTATCTTGGTTATTGGGCAAAAAAAAAAAAAAAGTGAAAGCATATACTTTATGACATTAACAACAGGAAGGAGGTTACCAGGCTGAAGGGAGCAAAATTTGATGCTATTCTACTGAGTCTGGTATAAGTTCAAATTGGAATGCTGTAGCCTCAGAATGTTACATGCAATGCAATCCCCTTGGTAATCGCAAAGCAACTGGGAAACGAGGAGAAAAGAAAACACTTCACTGTAAAAGAAAACTAAACACAAAGAACAGCGATAGGGACCATAGGAAATGCGGGACACGATGGGCACCAGTACAGTGGGGACAAACGACAACGTAGATAGCAGTCTCACCTCATGCAATTGTCTTCCATGGGATAAAGGCAGGATCCCACCATGTGCTGCTCCCAGTAGACTCATTTAGGCCCAAGGACACAAAGAGGTTGATGGTACAGACAGAAGGATAGGAACATAGGAACCAAGAAGGAACAGGATGACTATGCTGGCATCAGGCAAACACATTTTAACCCAAGATGCTTACAAGAGACAAAAACCTGTGACCTCCTCAGGTTGCCAGAAAAGTGGAGCCTTGAGACCAGCTCCACTGATGGGCTCACCTTTCCCAAAGTAGGACAGACATCTCAGGAAGACCTCACTGGCACTCAGGTCATAGGATTCCTGCAGAGCTCAGAAACCAGGATCAAGGCTGCGAGTGCTCAGTGGGCCCCTGGCCCGCCTCTGCAGATCCTTAACAACTTGCATCCTGCTTCTGTGAGCAGCCTGCCCGAGGGCCTGCTCAGAGTGGGCTCCCTTGGGCTTCCTCACTCTCTAACTCTGCCTAGGAAACCTGCTTGGGCCTTACTCTCTGAATCCTAGAATTTGTTTTCCATGAGTCAAGAAGCCACTGGGAAGACTGAACTGAGGTCCCATCTCCTCTTTGAGAGTCTCCTTGGGTCATATCCAGTGACAGATGGCAAAAAAAGTCATTTGACCAAATCCAGGATCTTTCATGGTAAAACAAAGCACTTGAAGAACTAAGGGAATGTTGCCCCAAGACAAAGGATCCCCTGAACCCCGCGGCTGCACTTTGTGGTATAATTCAGAGGCCAGGGCAAGGCAAGGGTGCCCGGGCTCACCATTGCGGCCCCGCACCTTGCTGGTGTCCTACCCAGGGCTATAGACAAGGAGTAGTAACAGTCAAATGGAAAGAGCAAGCTAAGTAAAACTACATTTGCAAATGATGCGAGCCAGCATATAGAGAAACCCAAGAAATGCTCTAAGAAATACACTAGATCTAAGATTTGAATCCAGGATCAGCACATGAAAACAGTTTTCTGTATATCAGCATCAAAAGCATTTGATTAAAAAATTGAAGATAATTACTTTTTTAAGTTTATTTTTAAAGAGAGAACAAAAGTTTTAAGACAAAAAATTGCAAGTAACAAAGAATTTCACTCAACGAAATAATATGAATTTGGCAGATGTGTTGGTTTGCATAGTGTTGTCTTCAACTTAGTTGTTCAGATTGCCAGATATGTGCATGCAAAGTTGGAAGAAAAAAGAAAAAAGTTGCAACAAATTAAGAGGAGAGAAAAATGGAAAAATTTTTAAAAAGACAAAAAAAAAAAAAAATTAAGCACTAACTACTTTCCAGCCAAAATCCACAGTGCAACTATCCAAACCCCCTGCTTACATTCATAGATAAATCTCTTCCCCCACCCCCTCTCCTGTGCTTCTCAGTAATTCCTTCCTTTTGAACAGGTTCATTCTCTTTGCATAGTATTTATCGTATTCTTCAGATTATATTTACTCTTTCAGGTTTTTACACTAAGGAGACAATATGATGTTTGCACATGTAGGTCATATTTATTTCACTTAAGAGTATGGTCTCTAGTTGCATCAATTTACTGAGAAAAGCCTCAAATTTATCCTTTTTTTGTGGTACTGGGGATTGAACTCAGGACCCTGCGTTTGCCAGGCAAGCACTTATTCTACTGTGCTTTCTCCCCAGCCCATTAAATTTATCCTTTCTTGTAACAGAATAATACCCCATTGTGTAAGAATATCATATCCTCTTTATCAGTTCCTCCACTGATGGGCATCTGGGATGCTGCCAAGATTTAGCTATGACAAGTTGTGCTGCTATAAACATAGGTGCACATAAATCACTGCAGTATGTTTGCAGTTTGAAGACAATTTCATTTACAATTGTTACCAGGTTTCTAGAGTGCCATAGACTCTTTTTAAAAATGTATTTAGTACAGTGTCTAGGGGTCTTACCACGTAGATCGAGCTCATAGTGATTCTCCTGTTTTCAGCTTCTCAAGTGCTGGCATGTGCCACCATGCCCAGTCTCAGTTGCCGTCTGAGTGCACTCCAGGAGTGGAGCCTGCATGGCACACCAGGGATACCATAGACACTTTTCAGAGATTCTATTTATTTATTTATTCATTCATTCATTCATTCATTTACTTATTTATTTTTGTTTCAGAGCTTTTGTTTGTTTATTTACTTATTTTTATGGCTGGCTCAGCCTGCCCTGAGGGCAGGGCTGGCACAGCATGTGGTGCCGGGGACCGAACCGCGGTCCCTGAAGCCGCCCAAGCTTTCCTAAGCAGGCGCTTTAGACCACTGAGCCATCCTGCTGGGCCCTCTTTTCAGAGATTCTTGTCAGGTTTTTGTTGTCCTGAATGAAGAATTGGACAAGATAAGTGAAAAACATAGAAAATCTTTACATTTATGAAAAGTAGGAAAGGAAGTGTGCTTTGCAGAAAGACAATAGACCACTGAGAAAGAGAGAGAGGTTAAACGCCCGTGTCCGTGGTAAGACCCTTCCCCCACCCCCTGGTTCTTGGGCTGGCATCAGATTGAGGCTGGTGTCTCAGAAACCTGCTCAGTACCACGCCAGATGAATTGAAGACAGCACTTTCTGAGTGGCGCAGGTGCAGGGCTTGGGCACCTGTGTCCCAGATCTCCATGACTGACAGGTCTCACCCCACTTGCTACTCACTCTAATCTCCCATTTCACAGTAGCATCTAACAGAATTGATCATTGTGAATAAATTTAATCGAGACAATTTAAGACTGGTTGGATGAAATCTGTAAAAGATTGCAAAAAACACCTAAAGAATATCCAAATAAATGGGAAGGCACTCCATACTCATGGACAAGGAGGGATAACTTTCCTGGAATGACAGTGCCACCCACACTCTACCAATTCAGCCCACTACCTATCAAAATCCCAATAGTATTTTTCAAAGAAATGTAAACAGAATCTCAAATTTGTATGGGGTTGCAAGTGTCTAAAGGTACAAGGAATTTAAGGTGTTTTAAACAACATGAGTATTTATTTGAGATTACCCGTAAGTGTGCTCAGGACATCTGAAAATGGAACCTCTCAGAGATGCCTGGCATTGTTGGGGCCCCTGATTGCTCCTGTGGCAGCCAGGCAGGAGGTGATCCCTCTTTTCTCATCCCCTTCACTATTACTTGGGGTCTTGTCAACACTACCAGAGGTGACCAAGGTGACCAATTCTACAACTTTGTTTAGAATTCTGTGCAAATGTCCTAGAAGCTACCACATCAGGCTGAAAGTCACAAATCCACCGTGAGCCCATGCACTGTCCTATGCCACAGGAGCAGAAGGACAAGGGGGAGCCTGGCTTGGGGACACCAAACCTGCGGGGTCTGTTGCAGGCTGGCCACTCTTGAGTACACAGAATGACAATTTAACACATTGAAAGATTACTTTTTGCATGAAAGACGGAAAGTGTGTGGATAACAGTGACAATGGAGTAGGCAGGGGGAAACGAAAGCGTCCAGAAATTGTGCTAAGTATGTCCCTCTAGCAAGTCTCACGTCTCTGTCTACCCATAGGCATCCCTGTTTGGGCCTCACATAACCACCGCAAGCCATCAGAAAAGGCGGTCTGGAAGGTTTTCCTCTTTGTAACGCAATGTTATTATCTGAGGACAGTCAGTGGGCAGGGCTGGTTCGTGCCGCTGCTCATCAAGGGCAAACTCACTGTCTTCATCACTTTTCTTGTTGCTAAGACAAAATACCTGACACCTAAAGTCAGAGGGGGAAAGACTGATCGTAGGTTGCAGTCTATCATGGGCTGGCTCCGAGTCAGGGTGGCATGGCAGAGGGGCTCATGGAGGAGCAACAGTTCCTCGAGGGCAGAAGGCAGCGAAGCAGAGAAGTAAGGAAGCGCAGCAGGCAATGAGCGATGACTGCAGGCCTCCCGGCCACAGCCCTGAGAGCAGGCGGCGCTCACTCAGGAGCCCCGACACTAACCCACATGCAGGGCTGTGCCTGTGCCAGTGTCTTCAAGGGTTTTATCTATTCTATCTTCCAAAAGATGTAGTGTTTCTGCCTTAATATTTAGATCTTTGATCCATTTTGAATTTAGTTTAGCACATGGTGAAAGATATGGGTCCAACCGCATCTTCAGCATGTGCAGAGCCAGGTTTTCCAGTATCATTTATTAAAGGGCTGTTTTTCTTCCGGTAAGTGTGTTTGGCACTTTTATCAAAGATAAGGTGGTTGAGTATATCTGGAGTCATATTTATATCTTCTAACCTGTTCCATTGATATTCAGTTCTCTTTTTTCCTCAGTGTCACACTGTTTTGATCAGAGTACTTTACGATATAATTTATTTTAAAAAATATTTATTTACTTACTGACTTGGTACAAGGTCTTGCTACACAGCTCAGACTCATAGTGATCCTCCACAGCACTGAGATTATAGTGTGTGCCACCATGCCCAGTTCCAGTGGTTGGCACTGTGTGGCACTGGTACAGCATGAAATATCGAGGATCGAGCCTGGGGCCTTGCACCTGCCAGGCAGGTGCTTAGACCAACAAGCTACCTCCCTGACCCCCTAGTATAATTTCAAGTCAGGGATTGTGATGCCTTTTGTCTTATTATTGTTGGTGAGAATTACCTTCCCCATTCTAGGTCTTTTCTAGTTCCGAATGTGTTTTTGGATTATTTTTTCTAATTCTCTGAGAAATGTTATTGGAATTTTGGTCAGAATTGCATTGTCTGTATGACAGTTTTGGAAGTATAGGCATTTTTTTTTTTTTTGGTACAGGGTCTCACTACCAACTCATGATCCTCCTTGTGCCTCCCATGTGCTGGGATTACAGGCGCATGCCACCATGCCCAGACTCCATTGCCAGCTTGGTGCGTTTGAGAGCAGGGCTGGCACGGCAGGCCAGAAATATAGCCATTTCTATACAGTGATTCTTCCTACTGAGGAGCAAGGGATATCTTTCCATTTTCGGATATTCTCTTTAATCCCCTTTTCAAAGTACTGTAGTTTTCAATGTAGGGGTCTTTTATGTTCTTTGTCAGAGTGATTCCTAGGTAATTAATTTTGGAGGGGATGCTATTGTGAAAGGTATTGTTTGCCTAATTTCTCTCTAAGGAGTCTGTTATTCATGTACAGGAAGGCTATTGATTTTTGAATGTTGACTTGGTATCCAGCTATGCTACTGAATTTGTTTATTAAATCTAGGAGTTTTAACAGAGTTTTTGAGGTTTTCCATGTAGAGCATCATGTCATTTGCAAATAATGATGATTTAACTTGTTCCTTTCCAATGGCTATTCCTTTTATTTTTTTGTCTTGTCTAACTGCTCTGGTTAAAATTTTCTGGACTATGTTGAAAAAGGGTGGAGGCAGCGGACATTTTTGTCTTGTTCCTGATTTTAGAGAGAAAGTATTCAGCTTTTGTGCATTTAATATGATGCTGGCTTAGTAGATGGATTTTATCAGATTAAGATGAAGAACATCTATTCCAATTTTCTGTAGGGTGTTTATGCATTCAGTACAAGATCTACAGGATCTCACTACAGAGCCTGGACGTGTGGTGATCCTTCCTGTTGTTCAGTCTCCCAAGAGCTAGGTGTTATGGTTTATGTCTAGTTGTCCCCCCAAAGCCTCAGGCAGTCATGCGGCAGGGACTTCTATAGACTGAGACTTGACTCATAGTCACTGGGATTATGTGATTTAGTAACGATCTAGAGTTTGAGACTTGGTCCATGATCCCTGGGATTATGTGTTTTAAGTACTTCTGGGATTATGGGTGTAGCCTAAGCCAGATAGGCTGAGGCGGAGAGCCTGAATATAATATAAAGAGAGACAGACAGAGAGACAGACTGTAGCTGCTACTCTCTGCTCCCATGGTTGTTCTGTTACCTCTGTCGCTATTATTGCTGTTCTGCCACCATGAACTGCTGCCCTCTGCCATGTGCCTCTCTGCCTTGGAGCCAGCTGAATATGGACTGAAACCTCCAGTAACTGTGAGCTAAATAAACCTTTCCTTCCTTCATTTTGGGTGTTGGGTATTTGTTCCAGCAACGATAGAAGAGTGACTAAGACACTAGGATTACAGGCGTGTACCACCACGCCCAGTCTCAATCACACCTCAGCACACCCCAGGGGTGGGGCAGGCATGGTAGGTCAAGGATCAAACCCCTAGCCCCTGCAGGTGCTTTAATCTGCTGAGCTATCTGGCTGGCCTGTTCTGTAGGATTTTTATCATGAATGGGTGCTGGACTTAGTCAAAAGATTTTCTGCATCCATTGAGATAGATGATCATATGATTTTTGTCCTTGCCTCTGTTAATATGGCATATTATATTTGTTGATTTATATATATTGAACCATCTCTGCATCCCTGGGTTGAACCCCACTTGGTCATGATATATAATCTTCTTAATGATTTACTGTGTTCTGCTTCCCAGTATCTTACTGAGGACTTTTGCATCTATGTTCATTAGGTAGACTGGCCTGTAATTCTCTTTCTTGGTTGGGTCCTTCTCTGATTTGGTATCAGAGTAATTTTATGGTTTGTGTCTAGAGGTCCTCCAAAGTCTCATGCAATCATGAGGCAGGCTTCTAGACTTTTTGGTTGATTAACGGTCCAATTCTGGGATTATGGATATGAGTGCTACAGCCATCCTGCAGTGGACAAAAATCATATGATCTTCTATCTAAATAGAGGTAGAAAAATCTCTTGACAAAGTCCAGCACCCACTCATGATAAAAAAAACCCTACAGAAAATTGGGATAGATGGTCTTTATCTTAACATCATAAAAGCCATCTACCAAGCCAACACCATACTAAATGGACAAAAACCGAATACTTTCTGCCCCTTCTATATGCAATATAAAGGAGAGGAAGTGGCTTGCTCCCATAGTCCTCCTTTTTTGATGCTGATTTTTTTTTCTTTCCCCGGTACTGGGGATCAAACTTGAGAGTTTGTGTTTGTCAGGCAGACACTTACACCACTGAACTATACCCCTGGCCCTACTCCTCCCTTTTTGATCTTGTTGCTTTCTGATACCATGAGCTATTGCCCTCTTCCATGTGCCAATCTGCCGTGGATCCAGCTGAATATGGACTGAAACCTCTACGGAGGGATCTAACAAAACCTTTCTGCCTTAGTTTTTACTTGTTGCTGGGACGAATACAAGACACTCAAAATGAAGGTAGGAAAGGTTTATTTAGCTCAGTTTGTGGAGGCTTCAGTTCATACTCTGCTGGCTCCAAGGTCCATCAAGTCTCTCTCTTCCCAAATTCTGTGCCAGGTGCAGAGCTCCAAAGTGGCGTGGCTGCAAAGATCAAGCTCTTCCAAAGAGGAGGGCTGAGCTGGGCTGGGCTGGGTGGGGCCCAGGGGCAGGGCTGGGCTGGGCTGATTGTACAAAGTCTTCCTCAACTCTTTTTTATTTATTTATTTTCTTGTTTCAGAACCTTAATTTGTTTATTCACTCATTTTTATGGCCGGCTCAGCCCGCCCCGAGGGCAGGGCTGGCACAGCATATGGTGCCGGGGATCGAACCACGGTCCCTGAAGCCGCCCAAGCTTTTCCAAGCAGGCACTTTAGACCACTGAGCCATCCCGTCGGGCCCTTCCTCAACTCTTTTTATACACTATTTGCACTGAGTCACTCTTGGGTGGCCCCTTTGGTCCTGGGGGTGGAACCAAACACATCCCAGGGCAGGCCCTCTGCATCCTGCAGGGTGGGACCCTTGCAGCCCAGAATCAGCCAAGCCCATCCAGCCAAGCTTCCTCAAGTTGACACAGTGTATCAACTACCACACTTTCCTCCCTTAATTTTGGGCATGTTGTATTTTTCTCATCAATGAGGAAAAGTAACCAAGACAATAATACTTGCTTCCTCGGGATCTGTTGTGATTTCACCCTCTTTACTCCTAATTGTGTGGGTTTAGAGTCTCTTTTTTTGATCAGGCTTGATAAGAATTGTTAATTTTATTTAATCTTTCAAAGAACCAACTCTTCAGTTAATTTGTTCTTTGTTTTTATTTTTATTTTATTGTCTTTTTGAGACAGGGTCTCGCTGTGCAGCTCAGGCTGGCCTTGAGCTCATTTGTGCAGCCCAGGCTGGTCTCGACCTCGCACTGATCCTCCTGCCTCAGCACCCTGAGTGCTGGGATTATAGGCAGGCACCACCATGCCTGGTCAATTTCAAGGATATAATTGAAAAACATGCATCATGCCAAGAAGCTGGAAACTACCAACGGGAACAAGACAGAAAACAAAAAGTCCCAAGGCCAAATGACACAGACTTTGGAATTATTTGACATGAATTTTAAAGCAAACTTCTTAAAAATGCTTCAACAAACAGCCATAAAAAAGGCTGGGGTTGGGGATGTGGCTCAGTGCATGCAAAAGGCCCTGGGTTTGATCCCCAGTGCCACCAGGCAGAAAAACAAAAACTCAAGGCTAAAACAGCTGAAAAGTAGAACATCTCAGGAGAAAGCAGAAGATAGAAAGAAGTAAGCGAAGAAAAAGAAGCCAGGTATGGTGGCACATGCCTACAATACTAGGGTGAGGCGGGAGGACTGTTTTGAGTTCAAGACAAGCCTGGGCTATACAGTGAGCGGAGGGCCAGCTTGAACTGCATAGTGAGACCCTGTCTCCAGAGGAGGAGGAGGAAGACAATAACAAAGCTTTTTAAGTTTACTGGGCTCAGATGGAGACTAGAGAAGTAACAGGTAGGAAGCGCTAAGATGAAGTGGCTCAAAATCACACCTGAGGAGAGAGAAGATTCACAGCAAAGAATCCCAAGAAGAGATGGAGCCGCAGCCAAAGGCCCCACTGTGTGCTATCAGAATCCCAGAACGAGAAAAGGAGCAGTGGGTTGGAGAGGGGCCAGGGGCAGAGCTCAGTGGCACAGCACCTGCCTGGCAAGTGAAGGGTGCTGAGTTCAATTCCCAGTACAAGGAAGGAAAGAGAGAGAGAGAGAGAGAGAGAGAGAGAGAGAGAGAGAGAGAGAGAGAACCAGAGAAACAACTAATGTCAGCTCCTGCAAATTTCAGATTCAAGAGTCAGGATGAAGCCGGGCATGGTGGCGCATGCCTGTAATCCCAGCACCTGGGAGGCTGAGGCAGGAGGATCAGTGACAGTTTGAGACCATCCTGGGCTACAAAACTGAGCTCAAGCCCAGCCTGAACTGCATAGCGAGACCCTGTCTCAAAAAGACAAAAACAAAAACAAAAAAAAGAGTCAGGATGAGCTGAAGGAAGATACAGGAATAAACAGATACCTGACACCTTGCCCCTAACAGTGTGTTGAATTCCTAAGTCTTATGGTGATGGCATCTGGAAGTGAGGACTCTGGACAGTGAGAGGCTCAATGAGGTGATGAGGGTAGACCCTGGCACCATTAGTGTGCCCTGCTAAGACAGCCACCTCGGCCATGTGCCAACTACGTATATGGTAGTTAAGATACTTACATGACTGGGTTCTGTTAGTTAACTGAAAAGTTAGTGTTTATATCATTGATCAACTTTTCATGTCTGTATCTTGTAAAATGAGTGACTACTTTCAAGATAACTATGTAATATATTAACCACTGTTACCCTTCTACTATCTTGTTTTGAAATTTTGCATCATTGTTTTTATTTTTCTCTTTAAAATAAAATTTAAAAAAAGAAGAGCTCTCACCACCCAATCCCCAAGCCGTGGTCTCAGCATTGGTGAGAAACTATAGGTGCTCAAGCTGCATGGCCAAGGACAGCCTGCCAGAGGCCCAAGTGGCCGGGACAACACATCAGTACCAAGTGCTGACACTAAGAGCATAGAAGACCCTTGAGAGGAGGTGACATCAGTTCCACAGGGAGAAGACACAGGCAGCCAGAGCAAGCCCTGCAAGGTTCCCAAGCTTGGAGAGAACAGCACTGCCCACCCAGAAGCTGATGTCAGAATCTTCAAGGCACAGAGTTCCAATCAAGACTACCAGACAAGGGCCAAGGATTTAGCTCAATGGTACAGTGCCTGCCTGGCAAGTGCAAGGTCCTGAGTTTGGTTCCTGCTACCAAGCAATAACAACAAAACTGCCTGCCATGGTGGCATACACCTGTAGTCCCAGCACTTGAGAGGCTGAGGCAGGAGGATCAAGATCCTCCTTGATTGAGATCAAGACCAGTCTGGGCTACAAAAGTGAGCTCAAGGCCGACCTGAACTGCATAGTGAGACCTTGTCTCAAAAGGACCAAAAAAAAAAAAAAAAAAAAAAAAAAAAAAAAAAAAAAAAAAAAAAAAAAAAAAAAAAAAAAAAAAAAAAAAAAAAAAAAAAAAAAAAAAAAAAAAAAAAAAAAAAAAAAAAAAAGCCAAAAAAGAAACAACAAAAAAACCTCTCAGATAAGAAAATTAAGAGTTTTTTTTTTCCCCCCAAAAAAATCTTCACCATCAGAAGAACCCTCAGAAAATAACTAAAGAAACTTTTGATGGGAAATAAATAAAAACTTTTCAAACCCTGGAAAATTTCAAATAAAGAAAGACCATAAATGATAAAAATACAAGTAGCTACAATACAAGCAATAACTCTTAATTTTTCAGAATTATGTTTGATGGTTAAAACAAATGCCATTTGTAAAGTTATTTTGCTGTAAACAGGAGAAGTGAGTGGACTTTTGGGGGTAGCTTCTACACTCAAACTGGCTTTAAAATGTGGAGGCCGTACACTCATGTACTATAAGTGACATACATGTAAGGTCATTCTTAGATATTTAAGCTATACAATGGGGTACACTGACAAATACTTCTGATAAACCAAAGTGGACTTCTAAAAAATGTTTAGGCTCACCTAGGAAGATTAAAAAAGGGAAACAGAAAGGAGAGAAAATAAAAAGATGATCAAAAGGATTACAACAAATTTATATAGTTCTAAAATGTCCATGATTGAGCTGGCTCAGTGGACTAAGCTCCTGCTTCAGCAAGCACAGGCTGGGGGTGGATCCCTGGCACCACGGACTTCACCAGTCCCACCCACGGCACATACAGCCAGCCGCTGAGTCTGGGTGTGGTCACACATGTCTGTAATCCCAGTGCTGGAGAGGCTGAAACAGGAGGATTGCTATGAGTCCAAGCTGCGTAGTGAGACCTTGTACCAAATACATAAAGTTTTAGAAAGTCCATGATTGTATTAAATGTAAATGATTTCAATAAATTAATGTGTACAGAGTGAATTCAATACCTAACTCAGCTATAGTCTAGCTACAAAACTTCACTTGTGATATATTAATAGAGACAGTTTTCAAATAAAATGTTGGTGAAGGACATATCCATCAGAATTAATCAAAAGAAAACTGTGTGGCCATGTTAGTATCAGGTAAAGTGAACTCTGGAGCAAAGAAACTTATGAGAGAAGGGATATTACTTAATGGCAAAGGTTCATTTCACCAAGAAGATAACCCAACCTTAAATGCTGAAAAATACATGGTGCAAAATGTGACAGATCTGAAAAGAGAAGTACAATTAATGTTGCATGCTTCAATACAGCTCTTCTCTCAATCAATCATTCAAAAGTTATTCAAGAAATCAGCAAGGCACAATGGCCCACACCTATCATCCCAGCACTTGGAGGCTGAGGCAGGAAGACTGCAGGTTGGAGTCTGTCCCTGCCACTAGGCAACTTAGTGAGACTCTGTCTCAAAATTAAAATAAATAAGTAAATAAATGGCTGGAGATGCCACTCATCGTGAAGGTGCTGGGCTTAATCTCCAATACTGAAAAAAAAATTCAGCTGGAATCCAAAAGAAGTCACACCACCAACCCACAGCACCTGCCACTTACTGACTCCCTCCTCCAACAGTAGCTGAACACACACTGCAGTGGCATGTCCACAGAATAACAGCCCAGATGGATCATACCCCAGGTTGTTAAAAATTCTGAACAAACTTCAAAGAATTGAACCCATATGGTGTTCTCTGGCCACAGTTGGATTAAACTAAAACAATGGCAAAGATTACAAGAATGCTACAGTATATGGAAACTAAAAAAGAAAAAGCATCTCAAATTAGTAGCTGAAAATCCTGTCTGAAGAACTAGACCCAGAGGAAAGCAAATCCACAGCACGCAGAAGGTAGGAAACAAGTCAAAGACATTAAAAAAACTAGACAAAATCAGTGAAATGGCAGGCAACGAACTACTGAACGTCTAGCACAGCTGCTGAAGAGCCAGGCAGCGGTTTCAAGAATGAAATGGGAGACATTAGCCCATGTGGTGGTTGATACATTGTGATTCAGTGGAGACCAAAAACTAATATGAGAACACAGCACAAGGATTCGGTGCCTCAGGGAAAGGGACCAGCTTCCCTAAAACACCAACTACCGTGCACATGAAGTGGATCTTTTGAGCGACTTGTGACTGCTCAAGAAATTGAATGTGTAGTTACCTTCAGGCCAAGCTTGTATCACTGAATAGTTTTTAAGCATTTAGGGAAGAATTATTACCAAGTCTACATAATCTTCTCCAGGAAATAGGAAGTAGCACTTCTCAACTTTTTTTTTTTTTTTTTTTTTTTTTTTTTTTTTTTGAGACCAGGTCTTCTTACATATTAAACACTGGCCTTGAACTCACTGGGTAGCCTAGGCTGGCCTCAAACTTGCAGCAATCCTCCCATATGCTGAAATTCCGGGTGTGCACCACCATACCCAGCCCTTAACAATTGTGAACATAGAATTGGTTCGATATCTGAAAACCAGTCCTGGGGCTAGGGATATAGCTCAAAGGCACAGGACCTTCCAGGCATGCATGAGGCTATGAGTTTGATTTTTGGTACCAAAAATAAAATAAGATAAAGAAAATCAGTCATATGATACACACTATATCAAATGCTAATGAGGTAAAGTCACAGAAGCACATCAGCCGTGGAGGACCACCTGGGCGACTCTCTTTGAAAGAAAAGCAGCTGTCGCCACGGCTGAGCCTGACCCTGTTTGCTTGTACTGATACGTACAGAGCTGGCTAGGGCTTTTCCTTATCCCTTCAATTGGCTTTAAGCTAGTGCTAGAGATGGTCTTTGAAGATGGCAGGCATGTTTGTGGGAAACGCCACCTGCTACTCCCTAGTGTGAGCCTGGTCGAAATGAGATGAGGGGCCAGGGCTCCATGCTCCCAGCTGGGAATGCAGGCTGTGACTTCCTGGGGCTTGAAAGATGACACGTCAGAGCTGAAGCACAGAGCCCGAAACATAAGATACTACCTCAGTTGTGGAATGCAGATCACTCTCCGCACATCGCAGAGATACATGCGGGCCTCCTACCTAGCCTAGTTCATGGCACTCACGTCTTTCCTGTCACTCTCAGTCGCTCATCCTCAAGCCACTTTCTTCTTGGCAAATAAATAAAATTCAGGCTGGGACTGAGTAAAGGCCTTTGTTCCAGTTAGCCATCACCATGGCCAGAGTCAAGGCCCTCCCCACTCCCCACCATTTTGGATATAACAGTGAGCCTTTATGCGGTGGGTTGCACTGGAAGTGGTAGGGTGGAATTAATTGTATTCCAATATCTCTCCATGGGGTGACAAATATAAACTTCTTGGGTTGTGGCAAGGACTAAGAAGGGCTCTCTATAATCAGCTAATGCAGAAAAACATTTGATAAAAATCAACACCTATGCATGATAAAAAAAAAAAAACCTCATAAAAAAGAATATGACTTGATAGCCAACATCTACAAAAACTTGGAACTGGGCCAGGGATATAGCTCAACAGCACAGTGCCTGCCTGCCAGGCTCAAGGTTCTGAGTTTGATTCCCCGCTAAAAAGAAAAAAAGAAAGAACAAATGAACTCTAGAGCTAATATTATGTCACAGTGAAAGACTGAATGTTTTTCTTCAAAAACCAGAAACACGGCCAGGAAGTCTCCTCTCTCAATTCCAGATAGCTCTGGACATGGTGGCCAGCTTATAAGACCAGTGGACAGATGGGCAGGGGAGGTAAAACTCTCCTACCTGTGGATAGCATGGCTCTTCATGTAGAAAACTCCAAGATACCTACGAAACTGAAATAAAAGAAATACAACCCTGGAACTGATGATTGAGTATAGTAAGGCTGCAAAATACTGAATTTTGCTGCATGTTCAAGAATCAATTATGCACTAACAATCAACAAACTGAAAGTGGAATAAAAATAAATCCCACTTATAAAATCATCAAGGTGTTAGGCGTTGGCAAGAGAGATGGCATGTGGTAGCATGAGCTCCTGCCTGGCAATTATAAGGTCCTGAGTTTGAACCCCAGTACAAAAAAGAAAGAAAGGGGAGGAGAGAGAGAGAGAGAGAGAGAGAGAGAGAGAGAGAGAGAGAGAGAGAGAGAGAGAGAGAGAGAGAGAGAGTGGCTGGGACTCAGAAAGCACGGTGGAGCCAAAAAAATGGTGGGCATTAAATCTCAGATGAAATCTACACTGGTGAAGGAAATCAAAACTCTAAATGGGCAGAGACCCCGTGCTAGAGGACTGGATGACAATGCGGTGACTGTGGCAGGCTGCCCAGCTCGATACGCAGCGTACACAACTCCTGTCAGAAGCCCAGCAAGTTTTATTTTATAGACACAGCCAGGCTATTCTGCAGTTTGTATGGAAATGAAAAGGAATCAGAGCAGTTAAAATCATTTTGAAAAATAAAACGAGTTGGTTCAATCCGGTCTATTTCAAGACTTCTAACAGCCACAAGCAAACAAAACTGACACTGATGGAAGAGAACGCTGATCCCTGTCACAGAATGAGGTACTCAGAGTTGGACCTACACCCTGACTTTTGGCAAAATGGAAAATTAATCTAATGCAAAGAGAAAGAACTTTCAATAAATAGTGCTGCAGCAACCAGACAATTATGGAAAGCAAACACAGAAACAAAACAGCAGCAAGAAAACAAGTCCCACTCCCAAAAAGCTGAACAACTGTAGTGATGCATACCTGTAACCCCAGCCTTCCGGATGCTGGCTCACGAGGGCTGAAAACTTGAGCCCAGTCTGGGCAACTTAGAGACTTACTGAGACCCTAGCTCAAGACAAAAGTATACACCTAGGTCTTTTTAAAAAGCAAAAATACATTGAGAAGACATTATCCTTTAAAAATTATTTCAAATTGATCACAGTATAGATATAAGTTAAAATGTAAAGCTACAGAAGCACAGGAAAGAGTCCACAGGACCAAGGGGTTGGGCACAAAACATAATCCACAAAATAGATGTTAGATACATAGACTTCATCAAAATTACAATCAACATCGGGCTGACAGGATAGCTCAGCAGACTAAGCACCTGCTTCGGCAAGTACGAGGTCCAGGGTTCAATCCCCTATCCTTCGTGCCACACCGGCCCCGTCCCCAGGGTGTGCTGAGCCAGCAACTGAATCTAGGCATGGTGGTGTACACCGAGGAGGCAGAAAACAGTGGGACCAGTACAAGCTGGAGCTGTGTAGTGAAACCCTGTACCAAACCCATAAATGAAGAAAATGGAAAGTGAAAATCAGCAGCTAAGAGCAGCGGCACGTGGGAGGCTGATGTAGAAGTGCCTCAGGTCTGAGGCCAGCCTGCGTTGTGTAGCGACACCTTGTCTCAAAACACCAAATAAAGGGCTGGAGAGACGGCACGGCAGTCTGACCACCAGCCTGGCAAGTGCAAGGACTCAGGTTTAGTCCCCAGAACTGCGTGCTGTAATGCCAGTGTGAGCGAAGCTGAGACAGGAGCATCCCTGAAAGTCCAGGCTGTATAGCAAGGCCCAGTACAAATAAATAAACCAATGATGGAAAGAATTTTAAGAACACCAAATAACTAAATATAACAAAATCATTTGCTCTGCTCAGGACCCTGACTAGCAACAGGCCAAAGCCACCAAGCGTCTTTCACCAAGCGAGTGGAGAGGCAGCCAGCCTCACCCACAAGTCTCTTGGCACTCACACAGGTCACGTCGGGCCGCTGCTGTGGTAAGGCAGGGTTGTAGACTTGCTGCAAAGCTGAACAAGTGTGGCCTAGAATGTATGGAATTAGGTGCTTCTGGAGAATCAGAAACTTCATTCACAAAAACCTGGGTTTAGCCTGGGTGGTGGTGTACACTTGTAATTCAAGAAATAGGAGCCAAGGTGAGAGGACCACTGTGAGCTTGGCCTGGGCTAGACAGTGGGTTCAAGGCCAGGCTGCATTGGATAATGGGACCTTGCCTCACAAAAACAAACAAACAAACAAACAAACAAAAAATGGGTTCAGATATTCACAATTCCAGGAGAGGGCCTTGGATCAAGCAAAACATCTCTCCCATGTGACCAGTGACCAATCTGCCCCTGAGCCCATGGGAAGGATGCAGCACCCCATTAGCCTGGCTGCAGGCCCCCACACTGTCTCCTACCACATGTACAGCTCAGACCAAGGCCTTTGGCAGAGTTCCCTTGTCTCCAGTCCAGTACTCCCCATCCCCGTGCTGTTCCCCTGGCACCCACACCCATTGTACCTGTACCTGTACCTGTACCTGTTCTGGGGACGCCTAGGCTGGGTCTTCCCCACACCTCCCCAGCAAGGGCTCCCAGTGCCTAGGAACCCATGCTGAGCACATCTGGACAGGGACAGGACCACAGCATTAGTGCTGAGGGGTGGAGCCTCCACCCAAACCCCAACTTGCCACCAAGGGCCTGTGGCACCTCCGGCGAGGTTTCTGCTTTCTGTCTTGTCGTGGCAGCCCTGTTATGGCAGCCTGGCATGAGTCTCTACAAGGCTGTCCACGTGGACAGAGCGATGAGGCAGAGAGTCAAGGATGCATTTCCATGGCAACAGGCAGCATGCTCAGGGTGAACTCAGTAGTCAGCTGGTAGCCATCTTCCCAGCGCATGGAGACTGTGCCACCTTGTGTACCCCTTAGAGACTCCTGGACACGTGTCCTGTCCAGCCCCACAGGCTCCACAGTGAGACTCAGACCGCTCAGCTCCATGCGACTGTGGAGGCGATCTGGTCTCTGCCCCCATCCATATCAGAGTCACCCGAGAGCTTGATTCACTCTTCAAGAAACAGCGTTTTTATCTTTGGTTTCTGGAAGAGCCTGTGCCCATTTCATTTTTTGCGACAAGCTCTCACTAAGTCACCATGTTGTCCAGGCTGGGATCAAACTCACATCCTCCTGCCTCAGTCTCACAGAGTGCATTGGTGGTTATTTAACTGTCTTATATTCACCATGAAAGCCACCTCCACCCCAGAGGGACTCAACATATGGCAAGGGCTGAGCCATGCTAACTGTAGACACATATGTCTAGCTGCCCCTCATGTCCTGGACAGGTGTTCTCGGAGCATTCTCCAGGCCTCAATGTCCTCTTGGGGCAGCCATGGCCTCCTGTGTCCTGCACACCTCGAGGCCCCGTGTATCCAGGGACACCAGGCTCTCATCCACATGCTTCAAGCCTGTCCTTTCAAGGTCATCTGGCACTGGGCCAACTTTCTACCTCAGTGTCAGGCACATTGAGTGACCTCTTCAGCCCAGACAGTTCCACCAAGAAATGTTGCCCTGCTGTGTTAAGAGCTGTTTTTATCAACTTCAGTTTCCTAACAAATCCAGCAGCATCTCACCACAGCATCGTCCCTGGGTGCAATCCCTGCGCCAGGGCAGTATCTTTGTTACCACAAACTGTGCTTTCTCCCTCTGAACCCAGGGCTCCCCAGATTATGGCTACTGGGACAGCAGGCTGGCACCATGCAGAACAGAGGTAATCAGGGAGGTATGTTTGGGATGTTGGGTGCTGTTTGAGCCTCTTGTGTCCTGTTCCACTGACATTCTTGAGCCACCCCCTAAGCCTGGCTTCTTCTTGCACAGGGACCCTTGGCTGGGCTCCTCCATCTCAAGGTAGTTTCCACCGGCACTACAGGCCTTGTCTCCTAAGTAAGACTGTGCTACCTGTTTTAGCCTTCTGTGTGCAGTCTGGTCTTGTGACTGCAGCGTGGGAGGAGAAAGCCAGATGGCTGTCAGGATCCAGCCAAGACTGTACCAGGGCCTGGGTGGACACTGGGTGGAAAGGACCCTAATCTTGGCTGGAGGACCAGGTGTCAGGAGGGTTTGCCACAACTTCAACACTTTCACAACCGCAAAAGGTGATGCTTCTGCATTGCCTGTGCCAGCCAGTCACCAGAGGGCTTGTGATAGAGAGCGCTGCAATGTAGCTCCGAGCAAGACTTCAGCGAGCCACTTGGCTTTCCACGTTTACTTCTGAGTCTGCCCAAGTCTGTCCAAGACCTAGGTCCCTTGTCTGGAAAAGGGCAGTGGACTCATAGAAAGTGAACCTCTGTGAGTCATTGGTCCCACTGAGGCCTGCAACAATGGGGAAAGCCTTGATGCCTCAAAGAGCAAGACAAAGTCACAGCTCAGGACACTTGGCCCCAATCTCAACTAACTAGATAAAGGTACCTCACCCCTGGGTGAAGATCTTCCTGGAGACAATGTAGTTCTCCTAAGTTAGCACAATGTCTTTCTTGGTGAAGTCCTTCAGCAGTTCTTTCCTCAGTATTTCCCTTCCTTGCTTTGATAACTAAATAAATACAGGGACCACCCAGAGAAGATTTTTGTCTTAAGACCCCAGTGAATCTCAAATTCTGTCAGAGAGTTTTGATCCTCCTGGAGCCCTAAAATCATACCTCTTGACTCATTTATTTAAGCCTTCACTGTATACTGCTTTGGGAGATTTTGGGCCTGGTCAGTCTACAACAGCTAAGGAATATTAACATATTAATCTAGAAATAAGGAACCAGATTAGATTAGTGAGTGGTGACTAGGGGCTGGATCGGGACACTGGGGACACGTTCGTTGATGCGCAGGATACAAAGGACTGCTGAATGCCAGGTATCCCACATGATGGGAGACAAGGCGAAGTGGGGAACTGGGCCGGGTGCCATGGGCCCCCTTATCCCTTCCAGATGATACCCTGGGACAGTGCCACCAGGACTGACAATTTCTCTCAGCGGGTTGACCCAGTGGCAGAAGATGGAGCTCCGAGGACTCCAGCCCCTGCTGCCTGTGGTGCTGTCCTGGACCACCAGACTATACAGAAGACAGGATAGCCAGGCGGGAGTCATGTCCTCCTCGCCGCATGGGTCGTGGCATCGCCTCCTGTGAGCCCGGAGCCATAGGCTTCCGGTGGCAGCCATTTAGCCCACGATCACGCCTGACCTTGGAGTCTCTCACTCACTTTTCCGGGATCTCCGGTCTCTGCAGGGCTACCTTCCTCTGTCCCAAATTCTGCTGACGTGCGCTGAGCGTGCACAGTGTGCTGGGAGACATCTGACATGCGCAGGAAGCAGGCCACACTTGCTGGGGCTGCAAAAGCCCCACTTCTCCACCCCCAGGCAAGCAGTGGGGAGAGGCTTTTGCACTCAGACTTCCTCAGACCAACTGAACACACCTCAGTGTAATCGGGATTTCTAAGCACAGTAGTCCCTTGCTATTTTGCAATTCGACTTTCGCAGACTCACTATTTCACGGGTTTTCAAAAAAATATTAATCTAAATACAGAGTTTTTGCTATATCTTGGGATTTTGCAGTATTGTAATATATACATATATATATATATATGTTGTTAAAATTACATAGGCTTACTAGTTTAAAAATGGTTAAGAACATTAGAAATGTTTTTAAAGGTATGGGAAAGATTTGTAAGAGTGAGGAGCTTATAAATAATAAAATAAATATGACATTGATGCTTCGCTGATTTTCACTTACTGCAGGGATGTCTGTAACCTCCGTGACAGTGAGGGACCACTGTATTCAATCTTCACGCCATGGTTTGGTAAATTGCACAGTTATCTGACATCTTTAATAGTACTCAGAACAAAAGGAAAGGGCTCTTCCACTTGGACGACTTTGTTTCCCTGGGGCATTGGAAAGGCACTACAACTTCCCGGGTCCCAACTTGGGAGCACATTCTGTCCTTGGTCTTCCCAGGGGTGAGTATACTAGGGGGCAGCCAGCCCTTCCCCGGATCTGAAGAAGCCAGCAGGGTGGGAATGCCCTCACCCTCTCACTGGCTGGCCTGTTCTGTGCTGGTGACGCAGATTGCAGATCTTCAGGCAGTTTCTTAAGGTTGGGTGGGGGAGTTTGGGGTGAGGGTGGCCCTGGAGGGACTCTGTCTCAGGGCTAGGCCTGTGGGATACCACGTAAGAGGTAGTCCCAGGACTTGTCTTCAAAAGGGGACATCCCTCCCATGCCCCACTGAGAGATTCCCACCTTAAATACTGTACACAGCATGGGGTAAGGCCTCTGCTTCTGGGGCTGGAAAAGGATAGTACACATAGCATATGTAAAGGACCCGTGGCAGGCTGGGAGAGAAAGATGGAGAATGGCAGTGCAGTATAATGGAAGTTGCCTAGTAAATCGCTAGAATGTGCGTCGTCCAGCAATGGAGAGGGCTGGGATGAAGTGACTTGGATACTTGGAATGGAAGCATGTGTGGGCATGGGGGGTGGCGGGCACCAGGGGTCTCTGCACTGGAGGTGCCACGTCTGGACCACACGGAGGCCTGGGGGGTCATCAGGGAACCTACACAGGGGCTGTCTCTCCCAGCTGGCACCTTCTGAGACCAAGCCTCATCCTGATGTTGTACGTTTTTGAAAACACACAGGTGAGAGAACGGGCTCCGACCCCACCGTCTGTGCGCAGGGTGAAGGCTCAGCAGTTGACCCCGGGGTGGGGTCGGCTTAGGTGGGGCGGGCGGGAGCGCGGCCGTAGCCGCCCGCGTGGCCCTGCGCACGGCGGCGCCGGCAACCAGCAGACCAACCGAGGCCCCGCCCGCGCGCGCGACGCGTGTCCCCGCCCGCTCGGTCGTCGGAGCGCGGCTGGCGGCGGCGGCGGCTCGGCACGGCGGCGGCCGGGCGGAGGCGGCGGGTAGAGCACCGGAAGGCGCCGAGGCCGCCCCAGGCAAAGGGCTTGCGGCGGCACAGCGCGCCGGACTGGTCGGGGCCCCGGCGCCGCCTTTCAATGGGCAGCTCGCACTTGCTCAACAAGGGCCTGCCGCTCGGTAAGGCCGCGCGCGCTTCCGGCCGCGGGCGGGGGCGGGGGCGGGGCGGGCCGGGCACGCGCGGGGGCCCGCTTTGTGTACGAGTGCGCGTGCGCGCCGCGGGGGGCGGGGCGGGCTAGCGGCTTTGCGCCTGCGCGAGCCGCTGCTTTCGAGGGCGCGTGCGCATCCTCGCCCTCCCGCGGTCTGCGCAGGTGACAAAGAGGCTGCGGGTTGCACCCTCCACCCTAGCGGTGGTCCCGCCGGACCTCAGTCTGCCAGGCCCAGTGGTTCCCTTTCCTGCCGCACTCCCGAGGCGGTAGCTGTCTTGGTTAGGGCTGGCTCCCGAGAGGGCGAAGTCGCCCGCCTTAGGGCGACCCTGTGCAGGGGCCAGCGGGGACTCGTTTTGGGCGCAAGCCTTGTGCTCGTGTCGCCCGCTTGTGCAACCTGTGCGATCTCAGGGCCTAGACTCCTCCACTCGGCCGCGACCTGGACCGGCCAGGGTCCCACCCCCTCAAGGGCATTCTCCCCTCTCATCAGTAGGCGGTCGAGACGAAACGCGCAGGCAGAGTAGGGACCCACCAGGCTTTAGCTCTTAATTAGGCGCGATCATTTCGTGCCCCGCAGCCCACGCCACCCTTGGGAGGGGCACTTCCGGGCGTGGCCCCCAAGCGGCTACCGGGCTCTCCAGGGACGGGGCACGGCGCCGTGGGCAGCACCCTGGCCGGGGGCCAGTCCCTTGTCCTGGTGAATTCCTTTACGATTGGTTAGGACGGAAATGCTTCTAGGAAGGGGAACCGGAGGAGCTTGGTTTTCTTCCGGGTCCCCTGAATAGTCAGGAGGGTGAGCCCACGGAGTCAGGTTGTGAGTGGGGCCCGGGCAGGAGGACAAGGGGATGCGAGGGCATTTGTGCCCTTGGGGCTGGACATGGTCAGGGCCAAACACCCGAGTCCCCTTCCTGACTCAGGCACGTACCGGCTGTTCCCTGTAAATGATGGTGAAGGACACGTAGTCACCGTAGGGCTGGTATTCAGGGCCTGTGTCTGCCTGAGTCATCTTTTAGCTCCTGAGGTGCTTCTGGAGGGATGACGTCTGTGGGCCACAAACACCCACACGGGTGTGGTCCCCCCACGTCTGTGGCCTCATCTGCATCTTAGGGTCCCAAGTGCGGTGTAACAAGCCCAAGGGTAGTTTTGTGGGCAGGGTAGCAGGCAGTAGGTGTATATTTTTACTGTAGTTGTTTAGGTTGACAGCTGCAGCCTGGGGTTCTGCAATGTTGTTAGGCGCTGTCTGCATGTCTGAGGTGAACCCTTGGCACTGTGCCAGGTTCGGTTGTGCAGTGTGGGCCAGGGTATGTGGATTTCTTTTGTAGTTTGGGCTGGCTTCAAACTTTTAATCCTTCTGCCTCAGCCTCTTGATTTCTGGGGATCACAGGCATGCACCACTGCCCATTTGAAGGGCAGCTGCATTTTTGCTGGGACCTGTAGATGTTGTCCTTGTCTTGTGTCCTGGCTGTTACCTGCAAACTTGCAGCAATCCTTCTGGCTCAGCCTCCTGAGTGCTGAGATAACAGGCATGCAACACCGTGCCTGGCTGTCTGGGGTTGATCGTACATTTTGGCTCATGCTGTGACCCTGACACCTACTAGGTTTGGGGAAGGACACACAACTGTGGTTCTTAACCCACTAGCCCAGTTTCTAATGGGGTCTCATCCCGACCCACTGTCTCCTGTTGAGCTGTAACCAGTGTGGTTGTGGTCCCTCCTACCCTTGAGGTGGCTGCCTGGTTGATCTGTTCATATCTCCCTCTGGACTAGGGTCTTTCCTTTCTGGTCCCTTTCTTTATCTTAAGAATGCTGTAGTAGGAAAGGGAGGTGTTGCTGGGCCTGACCCATGTCCAAGTCTGCATAGCCTGTAGGTTCAGCCTGACCTGTCTCTGGCGGAAGCCAGCAGCATTCTTTGGACTTGGTAGCCTCAGGTTCTGTTGTCTGACAAGCTGTCACTTGGCTCGAGGTCAGTGAATCCTTCTGGAGGAGTCATGGTAGCAGAGGTGACTGCTTCTGAGAAGGGCCTGGCTCAGAGTGGCCCATTGCCTTCCTTAGGGTTCTGGGGTAGGAGGTCTGTGTAGTCAGCCAGTGTCTGTGTAGGGATGGCCAGCTGGAGGTATTGAGAGCACTAAGTCTTAGACTACCCTGGAACCTGCTGGTTGTGAGGGACACTGCCCTTACTGGAAGGAGGCAGGGGGAGCCTTAGGTACCAGGGTTCTAGAAAAGTTTACATGCTGCAGATGAAGTCCAGCAGCATCCCCAGAAGTGTGAGGGAGTGAACCCACCTTGTATCCCACTTGGTCCCTGGTACGTGAGAGACGTGTCCCTGGGCCATGCAGATGTCACTGCAAAGTGCATGCCTGTGTCCTGGAAGCATCTGTCCTGGAAGGTTCACAGTGCCCTGTGTCTCTGCCCAGCTACTGCATTCTTGCTGACCTGGGAGTCCTCTTTGGCCCAGGCCCTGACCCTGTTGCCAGCAGGTGGCTCCATCTTGGCCTGTGCCCAGCTCCCGTTGGCTTCCACCCTGGCCACAACCAGGCCCATGTCTCTGATGCCCTGGTGGCTGGCCCCCTCCTGCAGGACAGCTTAGTGACCTGTGGTGTTGCTGGGGGCAGTGCTGGCTCTGGCAGCCAGAGGAGGAAGGTCACTGAGTCAGGAAGCTTCGGGCAGGGCAGGGGATGACAGACAGCAGAGGCTCAGTTGGGTCCAGTTGGGTCCAATTTTGTTCCTACCAAGTAGCGAGTCAGTCAGCTATTCCCGGGACAGGGCTCATTATCAGGCCCGGGCTGGAGAGACGCTGCCAGGCAGACACGGGCTTGGAGCTGTGCAGTGGATAGCACTGTGGCCAAGGAAGGCCTGCCTTGTGGGCAGGTTTTAGGCATCTGAGTCTAGGATTTCCTGTCTTGAGGGGCTGTGGGGGCACATATACTGGCCCAGAGTCAAGGCTTGGCTGGGGACCCTCTGGCCCGTGGCTGTGCAGCCCAGCAGTGGTGATGGCTCAGCATGGGATGCTTGGTCCTGGGACCCCTTGAGTTTAAGGACCTCAGCAGGGCCCATATTGTCCCTTTGCCCTCTGGACCTGTGGCCTCCAGAATCCTGCTCCTTGCCTGACACATTTTCTTTAAAATAAAATTTATTTTGGAATAGTTGTAGATTTACAGAAAAATTATGCAAATGTTCTTGAGAGTATACCTGCACCTGTCTTCCCACGCTGTCCTGCATGTGTGTGGTAAGTGTCATAGCCCCTGGCCCACGAGGTGTGTCCTGGTCTCCTCAGTGTCCCCAAGACCTTGTGCTGTGCTGTCTTCTGTGGCCTTTCTCTGCCCGCTTTCTAGGCTGGACATGGTACACTTCAGCTGCTCACTGCCTTGCAGGAGGTTTGGGCATCTTGGTTACCTTGCCTTAGGGGCCTCTCCCTCCTCCAGCTGAGTGGCCGTGTGGCTGCAGGGCGAGGTCCAGGGCCGATAGGCACAGGGCTGTCTCCCGCTCTGTCCCTGGAGCTGAGGCTGGTGCAGGGAGGTCATGGCAGGACACCCTTGAGGGCAGAGAGGCCACAGCCAGTGCCCTGGGCACACAGCCTCTTGTGCACAGTCATTGCTCAGCACCCACATGCATGCTCAGCCCTCACTTGTGTGCACTTGGCCCTGTTGTGGCCACCAGCTGCCGTGTACTGGGTCTGAGCGGCTGTCCCCGCGGTGTCCTAGCCATAAGTTTCTTCACAAATGTTATTCACACTTCCCTTTCACAGTCAGTCATGGAGGTCTAAGGCCTGCGTAGAGGTTGCAGGCTCACCCTGCAGTAAGGTGCTGGTGCTGTACTGGCCAAGCTGGGGGCCTTTCTGGCTGTCAGTATGTGAGTGGCTGGGCTCTCTGTGGTCTGCGTTGGCGCGGCTCATGCTTGTGTTAGAGTCATGAAATCGCTGGGGGGGGGGGGTCCTCTGGGTGGCTTGCCTTTGAGACAGAGTTAGCATCCATGCCCCTTGAGGACCCTCTGTGGAGGCCTCTGGCCTCTGGATCTTGTTGTAGTCCAAGACTGCCTCGCCATCAAAGCCCCATGTCAGCCACCACTGCTGGGATGGAACTTGCCCCAGATCTGAGCTCCACAGTCCTGAGAGTGCCCATAGTAACAGTGGCCTGGTGGGGGTGCCCTCAGTCCCAGAGTCCAAGAGCACAGCTGCATCACCCTCTTCCAGGAGCCTGGGTCTCATAGAGTGTCAGCTTGTGACACTTGCCAGGCTGCTGTGTGAATCCCAGGCAACACTCGTCGCCCTCCTACACAGCCCCCTGTGACACAGTGCCAGTCACCACCGTAGCCTCCTGAGAAGTCCTCCCATGCAGGTTAGTGGTGGAGAGGGCGCCGTGTGGGGCCTCCACGAGGCCTGGTTCTTACAGGCTGCAAAGGTGCATGCGGTGTGAGCCTTCCGCCCTGCTCCCGGCCAAGCCTTGCTTCTCACGGCAGGGGTGCTGGCACCTTGGGAGGACACTGCCTCCTCCGGGGTCTTCACAGGTGGGCACAGGCTGTTCCCCTGACCTTCTCCACTCCACAGCCTCAAGTGTACCACTCACAACAGCTTCTTTAAGTGTGTCACTAGACCTTGTTGTTCCAGCAGTGCTCTGGAGCTGTTTCCTGTGCTCCTGGCTGCTGTGTAGTATGAGTTAGGTGCAGCTGCAGATGTCCATGTTATCTGCAGTGGTCAGTTACCTGGGCTTAGGGCCGTGGGTCCCACGGCCACGTCACCCAGTGAGGTGGAGAAGCACTGTGTGTGCGGGGATGTGGCTCCCTCCTGGGTGGGAGCCTGCGTGTCTGCCCCCCAGCACTGGAGACAGGTGGCGGTAGCTCCTGACCTCCCACTGCACTGAGCTGTAGGACTTGAGCCTTGCTAGGTATGTGTCCTGATGTGAAGGCTGCTGTCCCAGGGCTCTCTGTATTCAGCAATGCTGTTCTAGAGCTCACCCTATCAGGAGCTTGGGCACTGGCTGCAGCCGTCTCCCAGCCCTGCCATGCAGGCATAGGGGCGTGCACAGCTCTGTCCATGGCTACAGCACAGCAGGTGGCATTCCCAGCCTTGTATAATGAGGGCAGCTGTGTTGACCCGTGTGGGCATACACCGAGCAATCATTACAGGGTATGGATAGTGCCGATGAGGGGGGTGTGCTTAGCAGTGTGGGAGGGTGCCCTTGGGGCCTGGCCTGGGGTGCTGTCTGCCCCCCCCCCCCATATGCTGGCCATGGGTGGCCTGGCCTAGTTTCTAGACTTTCCTCTTGCAGCCACTTCCGTGCCCTCTTGGGACAAGAGTCACAGCCAGTCGCTGGCAGGTCTTGTGTTGTCTGCATTGAGCTATGCACACTCTTCCCAAAGCTGGCCACTTGTGGAAGCCAGCAGCATACTAGTGTGCATACTTAGAGGGAATGGGGTGGCCTCAGAGTGGGCTGGGCTCAGCACCTGCTGGTGTCTTGGTTGCGGCTGATGGAAGTCTCCGTAGAGCTACAAGAGGTGTGGCTGCAGCCAGTCTGTCCCGTGTCCATCGCCTGTACTGCCGCAGGGCCATCCCGCTGGCTTCTGGCAGCGGGTGTGGGGCCCAGCTGCACATCAGGGTTGGACCCTGCCTGGTATCCCGCGCCATGATGCATCCAGAGGCCTGGGCCTGCTGTGTTCATCTGTAGCCCCTCAGCCTGCTAGTGTGTTGGGTGTCACACCCAGGCCCAAGTAGCTGCCGCACTGAGCAGCGTGTGAGGACCAAGTGGCTAGGGCTCAGGTTGGCCACCTCCTGCAGGAGCACTGGGGTTGGTCGAGATGCTGGGCAGGATGCTAAGGAGCTGGCACCTGGGTGGCCTTAGTGGAAGAACAATGTCCAAGCCTCAGGGAGGCCCAGGGCAGTCACCCTAAGACAAGCGTTTAGAACCAGCACCCTGCTGATGCGCATAGTGCACGTATTGTTGGTTCTGGGGTGCCAGTGGCTCCCTGACGGCCCTAGAGCCATGCCCAGGTCCACACAGGGACGCTGGGGCGGGGGCCGAGCTCAGGCCTGCATACGGCCCGGGAGCCCTGTGCTGGTCTTCAGCGGGTGCTGTGCTCACGTGGAAGTTGGAGCCAAGTCCACGACAGCACCTGCTTGAGTAGCCCGCTGGCTGGGCACGTGTTAATGTGTCTCTTGTGTTTGATTTTTAGTAAGACTTTGAGCGGCGCAGGCTCCGATGGTTGTCCTGGAGCAGCAGCCTTCGCGCTGTGGCTGGAGACAATAAGACGTGGGATGAGGCTCCGTGACAGGACGCAGTTCTGCCTGGGGACTCTGAAGACAAAAAGCTTTGGACAGTCGAATTCATGGTCGTGGAAACCCATCCCCAATTAAGCAATGTCAGGTTGGTAGGGGCTGCCTGAGGTTCGGTGGAGCGAGGCTGTCTCTGGGACCTGCAGAGGATTCTCAGGGCACTGTTCCGTGGGGCTTGCTGTGGCCAAGGTCCCTATGTCCAGTGCATGTTATAGACCCACCGTGTATGGCAGCCTGTGCTGGGACCAATTCTGTCATGTTCCCAAGGGGCAGGGGTGGTGTTGAGGCCTGATTGACCTGCATAGAGTGGTATTCTAGGGGACTGCAGAGCCCAGGGAGGCCTGGAAGGGTCAGCAAGGCTATGTGTGTGGCTTGCATCCAGGCCAAGTGATGGAGATGTCAGCCCCCAACCTGGTCATGCTGCTGCCATCCTGGCACAGTGGCTCTGGGAGCTGTGTCTGGGATGACCTTGGCGCTCACACCAGGGTCTAAGGCAGCTCCATGACTTTGAGAGGCATGTCAGAGGTGCACAGCTGTGAGGAGGCCTGGGCCTCTCCTTTATCCTGCCCTGCCTTAGACTGCAGCACTGGCTTGTCCCTGCCCTGAGCCAGCCTTGGAGCCCTCACTGAGAGGGGCCGTTCGCAGGCTGTGTGGGTCTACCTGACTCTCTCAAAGGCTTCAGCCGCATCCTGGGCAGCATTACTTCTGTACTCCAAGGGCTTGCTTTGTGGCCTCAGAGGGCGCTGTGCTGTGGGCCATCCCTCTCCTCAGATCTCATTGAAGCTGAGACTGCTGAAGTGAATGTTCACTGACTCACCTATTACCGTGATGCTTTTATAGAGTAGGGGCCTTATCCAAGTCTAGCTTGGGAGCGTTGGCCTACTGCTTGTTTGCCTGTCCTGGCTGTGGGTAACAGGGCAGCTACTGTGTGAGCACCTTGGGAGGGCTCTGGTACAGAAGACAATGGGCGACAAGCCGTGGCCTGACCTGCAGCCCAGAGTGAGACCCGCATGGCACCATGGCACCCTCTAGTCTTAGGTAGCCATGGTGCTGGGGTGCCCTGCCTGGGAGGGAAGGGCTGGGAGCCCTTGTGGGAGGGGCTACCTGGAACCCCATCCCGGGGGGCAAGACTTGTCCATGCAGTCAGCAGTGCCCACTCCAGGCCTGGAGCTGCGTGTGGAGGGGGCTACGGGCCTCCTGGGCTCCTGGGTCTCACACGTGATCCTGCCAGGTGCTCCTGAGCTGGCTGCTGGCCAGCTGTCCTTGCATTCTTCACAGCCTCTGGTCATGCTCGGCATGTTCTCTTGGTGGCTCCACTTCCTGGTCCCCTCTGTTGTACCTTGTGCATCTTCTCATGCTGGCCTGATGCCCCTGGAGACCTCACTTTCCTAGGCATGGCTCTTAGGGTCTATGGGACAAAGGGCCACCTCTGCCCTGTTAGGTGCTTTCTGCTCTGGCAGTGGGTGTTGGACAGAAGCCTTTCCTCCATCTCGGCTGAGTGATGGTCAGTTCAGTCACATCTAGAGGGAATTGGCCTTTGAGCATTTCGTTTGTTTATTCATTTAGTAGCGTTCAGGATTGAACCAAGGGCTTTTGTACCAAGTTATACTCCTAGCCGTGTGTGTGTGTATGTACATATATAGATACTTTGTTTAACTTTAAGATAGGGTCTTGCTAAGTTGCAGAGTTGCCCGGGTTGGGCTGACAGGGCTTGCGATCCTCCTCCCTCAGCCTCCTAGAGTGCTGGGGTCACAGGTGTGTATCACCTTACCGTACTGGTAACATCTACACCCCAGTAGCATTGGAGATAGAAACAGGGTTATACACAAACAGGTTAAACAAGCATTCTACAGCTGAGCTATTCCATGAGTCTAAAAATTCTCACTTGTGTGGGTTGGATGTGAACACAGGAGTCCAGAGCATATTTTAGGCCTTTTCTACATCTACACGTATCTTCATCTTTGGTATCTACATGTGGAAGGGAGCTCAGGCAGGGCGTGTCTGTCCTTGTGACCCTGGGGATCTAGGCAGCTGTGCAGTGACTGCAGGCCAAGAAGCGGTAGTGGGACTTTTTCTGAAGTTGTCCGGGAGTCTGCATAGCCCTGTGCTCATGGTCCTACCCAGCTAGGGACTGTGAGGCCCTGCTGATCAGGGTCCACTCAGGCAGCAGCAAACTGTGTCAAATAACAGCCTGTCTTGCTCCCTGACTGTTTCTTAGAACAGTCCTGAGCGTAAGAGACCCTGGCCAGTGCTGGATGGGTGGGGTTGCTGGCACTAGGCTCAAGCTGAGGGTCCCCTTCTGTCTTGCAGGCGTCCGACCTCCGATCATGAATGGGCCCTTGCACCCACGGCCCCTGGTGGCACTGCTCGACGGCCGGGATTGCACGGTGGAGATGCCTATCTTGAAGGATGTGGCCACAGTGGCCTTCTGTGACGCGCAGTCCACACAGGAGATCCATGAGAAGGTAAGATGTGGAACTGCAGGGCAAGCCTGCACACTGTGGCCCTTGAGCACGAGCGCTGGTCTTTGTGCTTGGCGTGGTGGGAGGCGGAGACAGGGTGACCCTTCCCCTCTCCCTGGTCTCTCCTGACAGTGAACCCTGATTGCTGACAGCTGTCGTGGGGTGTTGTGTGTGTACTGGAGGCAGGCCTGCTGCTCCCAAGCCCACCCAGCACTCTGCATCTCCCGTCCCTACCTTGGGATGCAGTGTGGTAGGCAGCACCAGGCAGCTGTCACAACTCATAGTTGCTCAGCCCCAGGGGCCCTGTGCCACATGCTGGGTGTTGTCACAGCTAAGGGGCTCGGAATAGTTTTTCCACTGAGATGGCAACAGAGTGGCAGAGTTCTTTCTGATGAGCTTCAGAAACCTGTGAGAGCCAGTGGGACAGGTCGGTCGTGGCCAGAGTCAGGACCTGCCATGTGGATGGCATGGTAAGATTTTGCTTTTGATGGCACCAGGGTCTGCAGGGGCATCTAGGGCCCAGATAGAGACATGGAGCCCAGCTCCGTAGACCTGAACACACCTAGCGTGGTCAGTCTCAGCTGTGACTAGATATGCCAGGCCATGACCCAGCTTGCCACTGGCCTTACCCACAGCGTTCAGTACCCCAGGGCCTCAGTGTCCTACAGCTCACTTCCAGGTGTGATGTCTGTGCTACACTGTCAGATGCCAGGTGGTTATGGAGATCAGGCTTGTGAGCAGGCCCTGCTCCCGCAGAGGTGCCAGCCACCAGGAGCCCTGTCCAGCCGTGTTGTACCCACTGCTCCCATGGCAGAGCAAAGCCAGTCTTGAGTGTGCAGGCAGGGGACAGTGGGTTTGGAGGATAAAACTAGGAGATGCAGAGAAGGAAAGCCTGTGGTTAAAAGAACATTTGGGAGCATTAACTACGAGTGGGCAGGATGAGGCAAGGGCGTGAGAGGGGAGCTGAAGTGTCTCAGGAGACAGGGTAGGGCTTCAAGCAGAGAAACCAATGGGCGGCCTGTGGCAGACACTGGGTCACCGTTCCCGAGAGCACACGGCTGCTATCCACGGATGCTGTACCCAGACCACTGCTCAGCCTATTGGGGGCGTCCAGTGTGTGGCTCCCACAAGGCACTGCAGGCCAGGCAGCCAGCCTCAGGCCTCCGAGTGAAGGCGTATTCCTGGGGTGCTGCACCATGCTATTCCCTTTTCTGGCATGTGAAGGGACAGAGAGTGTGTGCCTGGCCACAGTGCTGTGAACGGGAGAACTGGACAGTGCACAGCCAACTAAGGAACGGAACGAGAGTAGGCAGGAAGCGTTCACGTTCATGAGCAACACAACTTTTGCCAGTGAATTTGAAAAGTGAAGTCATAACATGCCAGTATTCTCTTGGCAGATGAGAATAAAATCCTCACTGGAAAGTAGAGCCGCTCAAGCTCTGTGCCCGCCCTGCCTGATGGCACTGTGTGCTCGGCAGAGCAGTGACACATTGTGTGTGCAGCAGCTGCGGGGAGGTCTGGGGCAGAAGGCACAGGTGAGAAGTTAGAACTGTGGCAGGAAGGGTGAAGCACCAAGGACATCTCAGGAGGTGGGACCAAGGAAAACTTGGGTCACAAAGGCTCCACACCCAGAATGCTATCTGAACCCTCGCCAGGTCTCGGAGCCCCCTACTTCCTGGTAGGTCTGTGGCCCTGAGTGAGGACTTTACTTCTTACGCCTTGCTGTCTCATGTGGCCGGGTTATAAAGTTCCATGAGGGAGTGGCCAGAGAAGCTTGAGCAGGTGCCCCTCTCCAGCTGGAAACCAAATGCCAGCTGGAGCCTGGGAACCATGGTAGCCCCTGGGCAGCAGTGTTCTGGGAGTGGTGGGGCAACAGGACAGGAGTCTGGGGCAGCCAGCCAGGGATACCACAAGCCTGTTGCTCTCTGTGTGGAAGGGAAAAGACACCTACCTTGGATCTCAGTGCCTTTGATATCATTATGCACTACAGAAGAAGCTACTATGTCATCTCACCCACACAAGCACAAGGTAAAGAATATTTCCATCCAGGATCTCACTAGACTTGAGGGTGCCAAGGTGCAGGCCAAGCGAGGATTCTACGTGAATACAGGAGCCAGCGGCTGAGCTAGTGCTACACAACCCTGGGGCACAGCCTCTAGCCCGGGATGGCACACTTGGCAGCTGGGGTTCTGGGACTGTGCTGCCACCCAGTTCCTAACAGGTGGCCAGCCAGGTACCGGGGCCCCAGTTTGCAGAGCCCAGAAGTGACCTAGGCTACCAGTGGGCAGGTCCTCATCACATAGCCCTCCTCCTCTGCCCTGGGTAGGCCCAGCCCCTCAGACCTACCATGAGGCTACTGTGAATGGATCAGGGGACACAGGATGGGGGTCCTTGGCTGTGGACTGTGCTGAGAGCCTGCTGTGGGCTATGGAGTCGCATGCTGGGTTTTGGGAATGGGAAGGCGGGCCTGAAAACGTGGCCCCAGGAAGGATCTGGTCAACATGATGTCATGGTGCAAGAGCGTATGGTGCAAAAGCACAGGCCAAGGGCCTGCAAGGGGGGAGGTCAAACGGAGCTCTTGGTACGCCTGCAGGCACCGCCGTGGCCTGTATTGGCCCGCAAGCCTGGTGCCGCATGTGTGGCACTGCTCCCTGGGGTTTCTGTGATGATAGTATGATGGCAGAGGCTCAGTGGGCAGGCAGGTGAGCGTGACAGGGCTCTCCACGTGTATGTGCTTCCCATGATGCCTAGGCCATAGGGCTGTAGTGAGCTCCCTAGGCCACCTTCGGACTCCTCTCACAGGCCTTTGTCCTACCACAGTGTCAGATACCTGCTGGACAGGAAGAGGGGACGTGGAAACTACCTGCTGTGAAGTGCAGTGCAGTTCAGGAGCAGAGCAGCCTTGCACCTTAGCGTCTTGCTGTGCCACGTCCCGAGGGCTGGCTGCTGGTGTCCACAGCTGTGTGCAGCCCAAGCTTGAGAGGGTGCCTGGCACTAAGCATGGCTCAAGAAAATGAATACCTAGGTTGGTCCCAAAGAGCCAGTGTACACTGAAAAGCACAGCTGTCTACCTGGGATGAAAAGCAGGCTGCCCTGGGGACCACGGCCCAATGCCCCCACAGCACACTGGGAAGGACCCCGCCCCCATGTGCAGGCCAGATGCTTAGTCCGTCCCTAGCTACAGGCGCCATCTGATTGTCCAACACCTGCTGCCCAAATCTCTGTCCTGCATAGTCCTTCCTGCTATGGGTACCCATAGATCATCAGTGCAGCCCTGGTCATCTGATAGGCGTCTTCCAGGCCACCTGCGATCTCCCCCTGTGCATGTCCCAGGAGGGTGCTCTGCCAAACTGAATCTGGGTGGCTGATGCGCTTGCCATCTTCTCCAGTGCAGCGTAGATCTACTGTGCCTGGGAGGTGAAGGCCAGGCTCCAGGGGCATCTCTGGTGCTCAGAGCCCTCTGTAGGCTGGGAGGAGTAATACCCAGGATGAGTCACTGGGCTCTGCATTTGGTCTGCTGACCACATTGTGAGGGCCCAGAACCAGGAGTTTTGAGGGTCCTGTGCGAGGCCTCTGTGCTTGCCTATGTGGACATAGCCTGAGGTCTCAGGATTGGGGGTGGGCAGGACTGTAGGCATGTGTGGGGAGTGGCTGGGGGAAGAAGCTGAGCGTGCATGGGTTACACAGGAACGGGATGTGCCTCGAAGGGGTCACTCCCTCGGCTCCCCTCTTGTGACCAGGGCTGGACATGGGGGTTCATCTCCAAGTTCTCCTGGCATTGTCCCATGAGAAGCCCTACTATGTACGATGGCCTCGAGGGTCCCCTTCCTGTTACTTGGCTGCCGTCCATGCTATTGTCTGCTCATCCTCCTGGCTGGCCTTTGCCGCAGCCCCTCCTGCTGCCTGCATGCTAGGTGAGGCACCCTACGCAGATATGGTGGCTGCCACGGGGCCTGCCTGGCTGCCTGGTGCTGGGAACTTGAGGCCTGAGCTCCTGGGCGGGACACCGCCCAGCAGGCTGACACCCCTCAGGGCAATCCTCTTCTCTTTCCCAGGTGCTGAATGAGGCTGTGGGTGCCCTGATGTACCACACCATCACACTGACCAGAGAGGACCTGGAAAAATTCAAAGCCCTTCGGATCATCGTCCGAATTGGCAGTGGGTTCGACAACATTGACATCAAGTCTGCTGGGGACTTAGGTGGGCACTAGGGTTGTGCCTGTGGGTTTGATCAGCCGGCTTTTCCCCATGCCTGGCTCTGCCCTTCTGGTTTGCCATGCTTTAGAGCAGCGGTTCTCAACCTGTGGGTGGCGACCCCGGCGGGGATCGAATGACCAAAACACAGGGGTCGCCTAAAGCCATCGGAAAATACATACATAAACCCATGCTATGCCATGGTGAAATGTTATTTACTGGAATTAGTAATTTGAAGTAGCCATCAAAATTATTTTTTGGTTTGGGGTCACCGCAACATGAGGAGCTGTATTGCGGGGTCACGGCATTAGAAAGGTTGAGAAAAAAAAAAGAAAGGTTGAGAACCAGTGCTGTAGAGCAAGAGTCCACTGGGCCTGCAGGGTTAGCTTGGAGATGTGAGTGCTGTGAACGCTGCCCGACGTTAGTGGCTGCTCACTGGCTTGGACTAAGTCTTCTGTGTCCAGCAGCACAAGGTCCAGCTGAACTCTGTGCCTACCTGTGTTTTCCTGCCTGTGTTGTCTCACAGCCAACTGTCCTTGCCTGGGCCCTGCCAGGGCAGTCACCAGTCTGTGCCCCAGACACATGGGAAAGGCAGCAGGTTGTAGCCTTGTATGCATATGCACTTGAGGGCTCTTGTGCCAACATCCATCTGCACATGTACACACGTACATGAGGGCTCATGGGCCCATAGCACACACAGTGCACACATCTGCACATATGCCCTGAGCTCTGTGTGTGGACAGGAGCATGCCCAGATGCATTGGTGCATACATGTGCTGCAGTAGCACCTGCCTGTTTGGTAGGCCTTTGATATCTTTCTAGTCCTTTCATCCTGCCTCGTAGGTGGTGAGGTGAGATGGGGTCATGCCCACAGTGCCTGAGTTGGCATGTGTCACCTTGACACTTGAGTGAGAACAAGAGCATATTGATTCTGCCTACGGAGCTGTGGGCCAGGCTGGGAGGTCCGTTTTATTCGCTGGCTCCCTCTGCACTGGTGGCATCCCGGGTGGGGCATGTTGGCGAGCAGACACAGGCCCGGTAGCTGCGCTGTGTTCCCTGTCCGTGATCCCACCAGCCAGGACTGCCCAGGCCAGGCTGCTGTAGTCCCCCACGCCCCTCACCTGGTGGTAGGTGTGTCATCTGTCACTGGCTGGCTCCATGTGGTCTCCCCATTTCTGATGGGGAACCCATTGCTGGGACCTATGGGCCTGGCCCTGGGGCTCCCCGTTCCGATCAGCCCTTGGGACAGGTCCCAGCGATGCTGCCTGTCCAGCACTTTTGCTTTAGACATGGATGTGCAGCACAGGAGAGGCTCCAGCTGGGCAGAAAGGTGACAGGCTGTGGACAGCGGGACCATGGCTCGTGAGCAGGGCCAAGGGAGAAAGGGACCCTCTCGAGAGACAAGACTGGGCCGGGGTAGGCCTAGTGCCCAGCCGCTTAAGGAACAGGAAGCCTGTGTAGCCTGGAGGGCAGTGTGGGCGAGGCAGCTCAGTAGGCACACAGGCCCGTGAGCCCAGGGCTCCTCTGGGAGCAAGCAGGGTGTGGTGTGGCTCCCTCAGAGCACCCCTCCACCTGGCTCTGTCCCTGTGCTCGCTCGTGGACTCCTCGTGGAGCCTGTCAGTGCAGCTTGAAATGCTTGCGATGGGGACGGGTTAGACGCGGCCCACCGACCCTGTGCTGCCCTTAGGTCAGAGGCCCGGCATGCGTCTTGCTGGCCTTGGTGGCGTAACACTACACTACGGGTGCTCGGCACCGGCAGTGCTGGGAGTCGGTCCCAGCACAGGTGGTGACCGCAGGTGCATCCTGTATCTCTGCCCGCAGGCATCGCCGTGTGCAATGTGCCTGCAGCATCTGTGGAAGAGACTGCGGATTCAACCCTGTGCCACATACTGAACCTATACCGGAGGACCACCTGGCTGCACCAGGCATTGCGGGAAGGCACACGTGTCCAGAGCGTCGAGCAGATACGTGAGGTGGCCTCGGGGGCTGCCAGGATCCGCGGGGAGACCTTGGGCATCATTGGACTAGGTGCGTTGGCGCATCGGCCTCTTTCTCCACACGTGCAGCCTCCGCCCATTGGTGCCGCTGTCCCCGCAGCCCATGCTTGGGGAAGCCAGGCTCACGTGGACCATAGGGCTGGACTCGGGCCAGAATGGGATGGAAGAGGAATAGTTCTTGGCAGGCACCGGGCATGTGCCTTAACAGACATCACGTGTAGGCGTGTGTGTGCCATACTCGACGTTCTAGGTGGCATGTATGGGTGTGTGCGCATGATGTGGGGCACACAGACACCACACAGGCACTGCACGCATGCTCACCTGCACGGCCCCTGGTGTGGCTAGGTGCCACTTCAGATGAGGGTGAGGAGGTCTGGCCGCCTCCCTTCCCTCACCCTGCCCCGGTCTCTGTCTGAGCCTCGTCCTGTCCTTACCACTGCCGGCCCCACCCCCAGCGTGGCCTTTCCTAGAGAGCGCTGCTGCCACCGACTCCACAATAGGAGCCCACATCCCCAGGGGTGCCCTGGACGTCTCCTTTCTCATGGCCGCCCTGACACAGGCAGCCTTGCCCTTGCTGCCCCTGTGACCTCAGGTGTCCCCCACAGTCAGGAAAGGGAGGCCTCCTGGTCCTGTAGCAGGTCAGGGCCTGGCCCGGGACAGCGCCCAGCACCCCACCTCACTGCTTATCACACAAACACTGGTCGTGCCCCTCCCCTACCATGTCTGGGCGTGCCCAGGAGGTGATCTGGGGGCGAGAGTGCCCCACACTCTATGGGCCTCTTCACTGTCCGCCTGTGCCACTGGCCAGTGTCTGGTCAGGTGAGAAAGGCCCATGGCCCTCTCCCCCAAAGCCCTCTGTGCTTTGCCCGGGCCTGCCTCCTGCCTGGTCTGCCCATAGCTGCGCCTTGACTCTCAGCTGTAGTCTAGTCCCCTCTGCTTGCCAGGCCCATCTGGTGCCCCACTTTGGCCATCACAGAGCTGCCTGCCATGGTATTGAGCCTCTGCCTTCAGCAGCCCCTCTCGGCCATTCTGCCAGCCTAGTCTCTGAGGACAACTGTAGCCCTGCCCACCATTCCCCGTGTGCCCACTGCACGCCACCCCACAGGCCTGTCCATGCCGCTGTGATTAGCAGTGGAGACAGGCACCATGGGGCCGCTCTCGTGGCCCTTACGGCGTTCTTCCACGTGGCACTTCAGTAGCTGCTGCCTCCTGCCCTGGCTTTGGCACCCGTACCTTGTGCTTGTCTTCTGTCCTTATCTATCTGTGCTTGCTTTCCTCCTTTTTTTTAAATTTAATGTATTTGGTTGTTGCAGGTTCTTACTACACAGCTCGGACTTGTGGTCTTCCTGCTTTCAGCCTCCCCAGTACTGGACTACAGCCATGTGCACTATGCTCACATTCTGGCTGGCTCAGCCTGCCCTGGTGGTGGGGCTGGCATAGCATGTGGTGCCGGGAATCAAACTATAGTCCCTGCCTTTGTCTAATCGTGCCTAAGCAGGTGCTTTGGTCCATTGAGTTATTTTGCTGGCCGTTTTTGTTGTTGTTGTTGTTGTTATTGTTTTTCTTTTTTCTTTTTCAGACAGGGTCTTGCCATACAGCTCAGGCTAGCCTGAGCTCACTGTGTGGTCCAGGCTGGTCTCGAACTCAGCAGTCTTCCTGCCTTAGCCTCCTAAGTACAGAGATCACAGGTGTGCTCTACTGTGTCCAGCTCCTCCTCTTTTCAGACACACTATCTCACATACACACTTGAAAGGGTTGAGTGTCCACACTCAAGTAACTCTGGTGGGTACTGCACCCTCCTGCTGGGGTCCCCTGGCCTGCGGCAGCCACGCTGGCTTCCCAGTGCTGTGGATTGGACTCAGTGGGGCTCCCAGGGTGTGGCCATGAAGCAGGCCTCTGCTCTTGTTTGTCCTTCCTCAGAGCACGAAGCTCTGGCCTTAGCCATGTCTGTGTGGTCCAGGGCCTTAGCCCTGGATGGGGCCTTGCCGTGTGACTTGACGGTGGCCTTGGGTTCAGCTTCCTGGGAGCGATGCTGCTGTGGGTGTGCCACGCGCTTCCCAGCGGGAGCAGGGCGGCTGCTGTGCTGTCTTCAGGCAGGCATGTGTTAGGCTTGCAGCAGCCGTGTGCCTGCCACACTCACTGCCGCCACCTTCCCTTCCAGCAGGACACAGCAACAAGGTGGTTCTGCTGAACCCTGCAGTGCCTGCCCGTGACCTCGGGAGCCCATGCTGCAGTGTCCTTCACTTGCTCTCCTGCTTCTTGGTGTTGGGCTGCATGGCTCCTCGCATGGCTGGTGCTGGCTGTGGGCACTTTCTTGTGTGCTCGGCCCCCTTGCTCTTGTTTGGTGAAGGCAGCTTTGCTCCCTGGGCACTGAGGAATCTCTGCCGAGTCCACATCATGAAGGTGCCCTTTTCTGCTGGAAGCTTTGTAGCCTGGCCTTATGTGTCTCTGGCCACCTAGGGTCACATGCTTGGCATGTGACCTGTGGCACGGCCTGTCAGGGTCCTGTGGCACTTGGCAGCTCTGCCAAAAGCCACCAGCTGTGCAGCAGGGCTGTGGGCTCTCCTGAATGCCACCCATGCTGCACGCTAGAGTCTGCATCGGCTTAGGGGCCACAGGCCCCTGTCTAGCGTCCAGGCTCTCTGTGCACAGATGTGACGCCTCTGTTGATGTCGTTTTTCTTTGTAGTGATTGTAGTTCTCAGTGAAGGAGGTTTCCACGGTTTGATAAACATGCTATTAGAGCCGGGTGTGGTGGTGCACACCTGTAATCCCAGCACTTGGGAGGCTGAGGCAGGAGGATCAGTGCGAGTTTGAGACCAGCCAGCCTGAACTGCATAGTGAGGCCCTGTCTCAAAAAGACAAAAAAAAAAAAAAAAAAAAACCATGCTATTAGTTTTTTTTTTTTCTTTTCATGCTCATATCTAAGCCAGGGCCTACTGCTTGCTAAGTATTGTTAAGTAAATATACGATCATCAAGCCACGGTATCAGACAGGCGTTAAATATTTTAATGCAGTTAAATACATTCTTAACTTGTGTTTTCTTTTTTTTTTTTTTTTTTTTTTTTTTTTTTTTTTTTTTTTTTTTTTTTTTTTTTT
>PVJA010015975.1:0-44327 GCA_004027025.1 Myocastor coypus
AAAAAAAAAAAAAAAAAAAAAAAAAGACAAAATTAACTTCATGTTAAATGGCTCCTTCGCTTCTTCTATCAGGACTGAATTTCAAGATATGTTTCTGGGTCTAGACACACAGAAGTTGAATTTAGCTTTTGCCTTGAAAGAATGCGGGTGAACGAAACACTGCTGGACCTCCAACATGCATAGCACAGTACGTCCTTTGCATCACTAAAAGTTCTGAAAGCTTCCCATTATGGGTCTTGGGGTAGACCCACTTCTAAAGTAATAGCTAAGTCTTTAACATCTTTGCTTTTTTTTTGTGCCACGGAATTTAAAACAGGGTGTTCTCAGCAGCAATTCTGTCTCCACAAACTGTCGTCTGGGCTCAAAGTCTCTCCTGTCATCAAAGTTTTGGAAAGCTGTGCTTTTCCTTCTAAATGCAGCAGATCTGCAGGACAGTAGTTTTGTTCTGGAAACTTCTTTCAGTGACTTTTTATTTGAGAACTTAAAAAGAATGCTTCTGTGTACAGATTTCCTAAAGAACCAGCAAGGCTGGTTTCATTCAAAATAGTACCTTGGTTACTCTGAGTTTAATAGATCTGAGTGCTTGACTAAGTACCCCAACCTTGTCTTAGTACTTGGCTAAGTACTGCAACCTTTTCTGTCCTCAAGATTTATTAGCATTTGATTGGATTTGCTGATATTAGCTGATGTGTCTGGGTTCACTTAGGTAGGACCTACACATCCAGGACTCCAGCCTCAGTTTGATCTACATACATGCGCACCACGGCTCAGCTTGTATTTTTATTATATGCTAGAACATTGGACTACAGGGGTCATGAAATTAAAAGACCTATAACATAACATATTCAGCATTTATCCCACAGTATGCCAAGACACTAGGGATTTAATTAACATTATGGCTAGTTCTTTCTTCACTTATAAAATGCAATATTTTTATCGGTTGTTTCTGCTATTGCCTTTAAAATTTCTAGCAATCCAGAATTTATTGAAATGATTTATCCTCCTTCAGGGATGCAAAATTGAGTGGTTTTGGTGACACAGAACGTGAAGGAATGCCAAGATTTCTTAATATCTACAAAAAGGCATCTATATTTTCCATGGAGGTCAAAGCTTCCAGTTAGAATGTGACTTGCAGTCATATTTTCAAAGAACCAGCTTGTTCTTTAAATCCATAGCATTAGGTCTGTGACACCATTGCCTTGTGATTCAGTTAAGAAAAAGAAATGAACTGTTTAACAGGGCGCTATCCCAGCTCATTTGAAAATGAATGGCGCATTCAATGACTGTGTTTGGGGCTGCGCTATAAAATAACCAATTTGCTTTTGCTTTAAGCTTTGAGTTAATGCTGGCTTTGGCTTCCAGGAGATGTGATGTTTTCAAAATTACACATTATCTGTGGCAAAATCTGACTCGATGCTTGCAATGACACCTTCATTTCCCATTACCAGGAGAGAATGTGGTGGTTAGAGCATTTTGTCTCTGAAGCTGAGTACTGTCTCACGTCTGAATTACCTAGAGCTGTCCAGGGTTGTACCTGGACCTGCAGTGGATTGGCTCATGTGAGTTCTTGATGTCACACTTCTGTCATGAGATCCCTCCTCTTTCTGGCCACTGTGGCAGAGACAGAGGGCACTTCCGTGGTGCTCTGAAGCCCCTCCTCCCATGCACCCCTCCCAGGACCTCCCAGGTAGGGCACCCTTGCTGTGCCTTTCCAGTTGCTTAGGCAACTGTTTTCCTTAAGTTACCCCTGAGTCCTCTCCTTTGCTCTCACTTCAGTCACTTAAAGATGTCTGCTGTATTTGGAGAAGTCTTTAAAGGACCTTTTTCATACGTTATGCCAGTCCAAAGATTGTAGGTACTTCCATTCAGCAAAATAACCCAATATAGTCCAATAGTCCCTAATAGCGATGGGTTACCAGCACAACTGGCAATTGCCCAAAGTTGTTGACTGGAGCCTTTTACAGCTCAGCATATGAATCTAGCTTTATTTTTTGTACTTAACGGTTACACTTTTCTGCTGGATGGTTAAAGCCATCTTAGGGCTGGTGAGATGATTCAGTGATCTAAAGCACCAGCTTAGGAAAACTTAGGCCACCTCAAGGACAGCAGTTTGATCCCCAGCGCCACATGCTGTGCCAGCCCCACCCCCAGGGCAGGTTGAGCTGGCAATAATATAATATAATATAATAAATAAATAAATAAAACCACATTAAAGCAAGCTTCTCTACCTGAGAAAACAAAGCAAAAAAAGGGGGATTTTGCTGGAAATATACATACAAGATAGTTAGGATAGTATACAGCTACTTTCTCTTAGTTCATTGAGAAGAAAGGTTTGTACTAATGTTGTTTAGACAAGATATCACGTCTGTATCTTGTCCTCCGAACAGGTACTGTGAAGATAACAATATGCAATGTATTAATTATTATAACCATCCTACTAACCTGTTTTTAAACTGTTTCATTGCTATTTTATCTGTTTATGTTATTAAAATGAATTTTAAAAACAGACGTCTGCTGCCTCCATGTTCAGGGCCCCAGCTGTTATCAGTCTAGGTCAAGGCTAGTAATGCTGGTGTCACCGTGTGTTACCACCCTGGCGACTCTCCTTGAAGGAGGAACAAATGTCTGCGTTTTGGCTGAGCCTGACCCTTTTTCCACGGACTGATGTGGACAGTGCTGTCCAGGAAATTTCCCTTTCCCTTCAGCAGCCCCAGAACACTAGCCACCACTTCAGTTGTGTTATGCAGATTCCTCCTTCTGCGTGTCCTTCTCTCTGCTTATCGGAGAGGTGAACACAGGCCGTGGACCTCGCCCAGCTCACGTTATTCACCTGCTTCCCACTGTTCTCACAGTCACTCCTCCTCAGGCCATTCCTTTCTTCATGAACGAATAAAACCCAGGTTGAGCCTGGGGAGGAGGCCTTTGTTCCAGGTCACCGTCATCACGCTGGACTTAGGACCCCTTGGCTTTCCTTCACTTCAAGTGCACCTTAATGTCTTTATTCCTGTCATAGGTTTCACTGGCTGTGGCAGATTAGGATTAATTCGACAGGATCCCCAAGTGATGTATCCATGAGATTACACCTATAAGCTTGCAGACCTGGGTGACAATCAGGAGGGCTCTCTGTAGCTGTTGTAGTCAGGCCCATGTCCTGTCATCTGGGCCAGGATATCAGGCTTCTCATTTGTTTGCTTGCTTCTTCCTTTGCCCATATTTGGTCAAGATGATTTTGGAGAGCATAGTTAGGTCATGTCATTTGTCTGCAGCAAATACTCCAAGTCATGTGTCCATCTCAGGATAAAATAGGTGACTTTGAAGTTTGACATGACCCTGCTTCCAGCTTTGTCTCTGGACTTGTGTCCCACAGGCTTCTGTGCGCTGTATGGTTTGCTTTTCTTTTTCTGAATGATGACAGATGTGCCTACCTCGGCTCGGGAGCTTTTCTCCCCAGGAATGGCTGAGTTGCTGCCTACCCTCATCTGGCGCTGTGGCTGGATGATGGCTCATGAGGACCTACTACTGTGTTTCTCTGAAAATGCGACCAAATTATCTTATATTACTTTTGCTCCAAACACACAATGGCATTTATTTTTAGGAGATGTCATAACTTTTCATGTACACAAAGCTACCTTTATCCATGTACAAAATTCTACTCATATACAAAATTCTACACTTATTTAAATAGCATCATGCTATCTTCTTGTGGAACATCAGTGTAATTCTTCACACCCTGACTTCCAGCCTAACTTTCTCATGCTTTCACTTCCTGCAGAGCCAATCACCAAAATCTCATGTGTCCAGCAGCAGAACTCTCCCTACAGGGCCACTTCTTGCTCACGTAGTTCGCTTGTAGTGTGCTAACGACACAGCTATCAGCGATTTTATCCCATAATTCTTCAGTCAAGTCCTGACTTCTTGCAACCTAGCTTCACAAAGCTTCCTTTAATTCAAGCGTTAGTTGATTATTGTGAAGCTTTTCAGATCCAGATTTAGTCCTTCAAGACACTGCCTCATTCCCGCCTGTAGGAAAGTTCCTTTCACTCTCCCTTTTTCCTGGCACTCTCCCTTTTTCCTGGGAATAAGCTCTGTTTCTTGAGTAAGATGGAGGCTTTCCCGTGTATTGGAAGCCAAAGGATCTGGGTGAATGCAACCCTTCCAGGCCTAGTAGAGCAAAGGAAGGGCGCCTCGCATAGAATAGGTGCCCAATAAATATTTTCTGTAAGAATGAATGAGTGCTGCAGACAGCTTTCCCTTTCCTGTCAGCTAGGAGGAGAAAGCTCTGCCCTGTCTGAATGCAGCTACTGTGGTGCTGAAAATAGAAACTTATTACGTGCATTCAGGAAGAAATCGGTGCACCCACCATCCATGGCCTCAGCGTGCACTTGACTCGGTCCCCCTCTCCCTCATAGAAATATTATGGCCATTAGTTAAATAAGGGTATTTGCTAAGGTCAGCATTAGGGACAGCATTCTGTCTGGCCTCAGAGATGAGGTCACGGGGTGTCGTCTTGTGAATTCCCTGAGCAGCAGAACTAAAGGGTTTCAAGATTGTGGCTAGCGGTGACGTACTGTGCTCACCTCCAGCCTCCCTCCTAAGGCAGCTCGGGCCTAACCCGGTTGCAGTGTGTTCCCATTCTGAGGGAGTGGAGGGCCAAGGGGAAGAGGTGAGATTGTGGAAGAGGGAAGCAGAGATCGTGCAGAGGAAGTGTGGTGTGACCTTAACACTAGGGCAGGAAGAAGGAGCAGAGCGGTGCTGCAGGTAGAGGCCTGCAAGGGCGTCCAGGGAGGGGTTTCTCTCCCTTTGTCTTCTGGCCTTCCAGTGAGTCTGGTCCACTTGCTTACATCGATGAATTGCACCCTCATTAGCATGCAGTGACAGTTGGCAAGACTGATCAGATCCCTCCCTCCAGCGAGCTGATGTTACTGTCTAAGTCCTAGGCTGGGGTGTCGCACTGACTTCTGGGAGACTCAGTGATTCAGAAGAATTGCAACTCCCATCCTATTGGATGTAAAATGCACCAAGTTCATTGTCTCACAGCATTGAAGAATAAAGCTGGGAGCCAAAGGAAGAAATGAGAAGAGTTTTACTGGAAATAAAGGGAAGGAAAGTTCTTGGGTTATAAATGGAGTGGCCACAGAGGCCCTGTGACAGGGTAATTTATACTGCAGATTCACACGCTATGTGGCCCAAAGGACCATCAACCTATAGGATTACAAGTATGGCTGCTGAGCTAAGACTGATCCAATAGGGAAACAAATCACACACCAAGGGTGCATGGAAAAACAAAGGCGTTTTGAGGAAACGGTGGGTCCAGATTCTCCTCTGGTCAACAGATAGGTGACTGATGCCTATCTGGACTTATTGCTTGTGCCATGATCTCAAGTTACTGTTTATCCCTCAGGGAGGCCTACAGACCTGGCTATTGCATCTTTTCCTTAGGCCTGGCCTTCTTCCGAGGAGCCTCCAGCCACCAACCCTGATGCCTGTTTCTGTGCTGACTTCCTTGAGAGCTCAGTCCCTCTCCGACTGCATGTTAATTTCTATCCATTTCTATTTCTATTCCCCAATGTCACATGGAAAAAAAAAAGTAATGATAAGGTAGGAGAGGAAGTTTATGTTCAGTAGGGCTAGAAGACAACGGAGACCAAGTGTCCTTAGCCTGACGAAGCGGTAGTGAAACAAGCTTCATGTTTAATAGGGGAGGAATCAGGGTGAGGGGAAAAAAGGTACTCGTAATAAGCTGTCTTAGTCCCACTGTGGTGTAGTTGATGATTACCTCAGGCTCGGTTCTGTGAGGAGCTAGAGGGGGCATTTCAATGCCCAGTGGGAGTTGCTTCCTTCTGGTTGAGTGGGTTGGGGCTTCAGTACTTGTCGTGGGGTGATGGTTCTCTTCAGCAGGGCAGTCCATTTGCGTTATGGGATGATCTCCCTGCAAGATGCTGTTCCTGACAGATTTGGGGCAATGGCTGGCAACTTCTGGGTGCCACCTGGACATTGTAAAAGCTGTAAGTGCCATCCGCGGATGATGGTGTCCTTGGAAAATCTGAAAGTACTTAGTGACTCTTAGTGTCTTCGGTCTTGAAGGGAGTTGGGAGGGGTTAGGTAGGTGAAGAAGGCTAACCCTTGAATTGTCACTTTGTAGATGGATGATGGCTAGGTGGTGGACACGGTTGTCCACGTGCAGAGCTGAGCAGGCATCTGACCCGAAGGTGAAGGTAGAAAGGTGGCGACATAACTGAGGACAAAGGTTCCAGGTTTTTATCCTGGTTTTAGTTATGTATTGGATATATGCTGGAGCAACTGAAAAGGCAGCGCTTGAACTGCTGCTTAAGAAAAACTTGTTACTTTTGACTAACACAAAGTAGCTCCTTGACTGCTGCTGAGACCCGAGTGTTGGTCCTTACAAGTCTCCCGGTGGCTGCAGGGAAAGGGAGACAAAGAGGAGAGAAGGAAGCCTCTCATCACAGAACGAGGGGGGCAGGAGGGTTTCACACTCTCCTCGCTCCCATTCTTAAAGCCAGTGGGCGCCTCAGATCATTTCTTGCAGTCCCCATGTTGTCCTTCTCCCACTCCATTTGGGCTTTCTTAACCACCAACCTACATTAGGACAATTTCTGTTCACTTGGGCTCACAGCGCAATCTGATTGGCTCCAGTCCTTCTCTGATTAAAAACAAGACCTGGAAAAAAAACGAGAATGAAAAAGTAGCTTTGTTGTCATTGTCACTAGGTGTTTGGTGATGGTGCTCAGTGAGAGTTGTTTTCAGCCGGAGAGTCGCCCTTTGGCCAGGACTTTATTGGAAGCCACTGCTAAGCCGGCAGTGGTCACCGGCGGGGGGAGGGACATGCAGAAGTTCCTCCTCTCCTCCTGTGTTACGCATTCCAAGTAGCATTGCTCTGACTGTCCAAGTTATTTATAGCCAGCCTAATTATGAGTGTCCTTGCTGGAAAGAAAGTGTTTTCCCCAAGGGTGAGATACAACCTAACAAACTATGTAGCTCTAGCTGGAGAAGGTGGAATGCTGATGTCTTAATTGGTTCGAACTCTTTGTAATTAGTCATCTGATTGATTGTGGGGTGCAGAGAAATATTATGGAAATACATGGAAATTTTCCTTATAGGTCTAAATGAAGTTTCTGTAGACTCAAGATTTAAAATTCTTATTGCATTTTCAAATGTTTGTTCTTTGAATAGGCTTAGGCAGGGAGTAAACGTGCACTGAGTGGCTCCAAGGAGCAGGCAAACCTGGTGCTCTTTTTTTTTTTTCTTCATTGTTCTTCATGACTAATTAGTCGTTGTGACACACCTATGGCGACAGGTGGGTAAAAGACGGGAGGATCTTGACGCAGATCTGGCTTTGAGAAACCCAGAGTATCCTTTTGTTTCCCTTTTCTTCATGTGTAAAGTGGAGATTGTCACTGTACCCTGGCAGGGGGTCAAGCGGTCACACTTTGGTCAGGTGCAGGGCTGAGGCTCTCACTAACAATTGATATTTATCATCACTTTGAAAGTTACCAAGTAGACAGTGTACCGCTTTCTGTTACAACTCAAAACCTTTTCTTTCCCTTTCACTTTCCCTTCCCCTCTTTCTCTCTTTCTCTCTCTCTCTCTCTCTTTCTTTCTTTCTTTCTTTCTTTCTTTCTTTCTTTCTTTCTTTCTTTCTACATGCATTTGGCACAGCATCTTGCTACCCAGTGTGGACTCATAGAGATCCTCCTGTTTCAGCCTCCCCAGTGCTGGGATGACAAGGGTGCACCACCACGCCTGGTCTTGGTGGCTGGCTCAGCACGCCTGTGTGAGGGGCTGGCATGGCAGGTGGTGTGGGGGATTGAAACCCAGACCCTACACTTGCCTAAGCAGGCGTTCAGTCCACTGAGCTATCTTGCCAGCCCAAAACTTGTTATTTTTAAAAAAGTCACTTAGCTTATGCTTTTATCCTTACTGAAGTTATAGAGCCATTCCTCAGATCTTCTGTTCTGAGCATCTAGCGCCCTCCATTTGCAGTGCTGAGGACTCACCTGTGGCATGTTGTTGCTGGTGATTTAGGGCAATGGCTGGAGGGCTAAGCATGAAGAAACAACTCCACCTTTCCCCAGGGCCACTCCTGCCTATGAGCTGGAGTCCTTCAGGTCACCTCCATTCTCCCCAAGTTTCAAACCTTAGATATTGCCACTCCTCCAGGTGAGGCTCACTCTTCCCTCATCTCTGTCCCTACAAGCCTGCAGAAAAGAGAACCGAGACACTAAAGAGAAACAGTTCTCAGTGCTTCTCCTTTTGATTTGATGAGGTCACAATTTTCTTCATCCTCTGCTAACCATGTTGAATAAAGACAGGTCATTTCAAGCAAACACAAGGTCTGAAAAGATCTTCCCATTGTCCAGCCGAGACCCCAAAGCTGGCTGTTCATATGGTGCCAGGATCACCAGGATCCAGAGTACCGAGCAGTGAATATTGAGAGAAGAGATTATTTGCTGCTCTGATTCTGAGCTGACTGCCCGGTGCTCGCTGCAAAGTGAAAGAAAATCTGTATAGTCTGCCTAGTATAAGAATTCAAAAAGAAGAATAAATAAATAAATAAACAAATAAAATAAAATAATTTTTTTGGGGGGTACCAGGAATTAAACTCAGGACCTTGTGTTTTCTGCATCTTCAATCCCTATAACTTTTTTTTTTTTTTTTTTAAGAAGAGTGACTTAAATGTAAAATGCACTTGGAAGGGTTAAAAAAATTAAGACTTATTGAAAGTGTAAATGTTTAATTATTTGACCAATCTTACATGCCCATGTCTATTAATCCAAACAGATTTGATGATGAAAATATATAATACAAGCATTGTTAAATTTTTGTTCTTATTTTGAAATTCTGTATTATATGAACTCTTGCTTGTTACTGTTTTTCTATCTTTGTTTCTGCTCTTTTTACTCTTTAAAATAAAATTTAAATATTAAAAAAAAAAAAGAAGAAGTGAAAGAAAATCTGGAGACCAAAGCGGCCAGTGTTAAAGAACATTAGGAACCCTGAATGTCTCCTTAGCATTCCAGCTTGTGTACTGTGGGCTTGAGACTTCATTATTAACCAAATGAGTATTTGGCAGAAGCAGGAATACATGACTGAAAAAGAAAAAAAATACCAAGAAAAACCCTTGAGAATACAAAAAGGATGTCTAATTGCTGGATGTCCCCTCAAACCATGCAATTAAATTACACCTTTTTTTTTTTTTTTTCTTTCAGAAATACCTGGAACAGATCCATCTTCCAGTAATAGATATCTCTTGGTACACATGGTTATGTCTGAAAGTCCCCAGCACAGGAGGGCTCCTAGTTATTGGAAGGCAGCTCCATTTTGCTTTTTCTTTTTCATTCTTTCCTTTCCTTTGCTTCTTTTCTTTTCCCTTTCTTTCTTTTCTGAGCAATCGCATGAAAGGCAAGTGCAGTCTCTTATTCAAAGATAGGCTTTAGTATCATTTGCTTACCACAAATAAGGACTGTTTGTGAAAGTAACAACACTATTTGTCACAGACAGTGCTTCTTAAGGTGAAGTACGCCTGGTTAATTTACTGAGAAATGGTTCAAAATAGTGAGTATTTCTGTGTAGGACTGATAAGGGCAGTGAAATAACTGTACTGTCAGCAGAAAGAGCAATCAACAGAAACTTTTTCACATATATATGTGATATATATATATTTATAATATATAATATATGATATATGATATATAATATATGATATATGATATACGATATAATATATAATATATAATATATATATAATATATAATATATAATATATGATATATATAATATAATATAATATATATATAATTGCAATTGCAATTTTAATTCCCATAGCAAACTTCAAGATGTTCGCTTCAAAATTGCCTTCTCTCTGGGAATAGTCCTTTGAAAAATTTCTTTTTCTTTACATTTAATTTACTATGTGGCAGAGAGGATAATCAAGAGCCATGCTGTGGCTTGACCAATGAAGATAAATCTCACATGCATCTCCCTGCTCCTAAAATTCCGCGGAGCTTCTTTGCATTTGCAGTTCTTGGTTGTTCCCAGGAGTAGCGCACAGCTCGCCACCTTCTGCAGAAGCCCGGGTCGCCATGGCGTCTGCAGCCGAGTTCGCATCCCAGGGCAACTTCTCAGGCGGACGTGCCAGGAGATGGCATGCGCTCCAGGTCTCCCTCTGAGGATGGGAGTCCCTCGGGGCTTCTTGGTCATGTCCAGAAATGCCAGCTGGGAATCAGAGTCTCAGACACCAAAACAGAACTCAGTGCCACCAGAAGTTGAAACTCGGCAGAAGTAGCTATTTTTTTTTTAAAAGAACATTAAAAAACAAGAAACTGAAGCAAAATGGTAAAGAAGAACAAGTAGGACCTTGTGTATTTAAGCAGAAAAATGCCCTTGATTTGCCTTCTGGTGGAAAAGTAAAAAATAAGTTTGGGAGATACTTGATGCGACCTTCCCTGTTTATTTTTAAATGTACAGCATGGTGGTAGGGTGTAGCTCAGTGGATGGGAGCGTGCCTAAGATGCCCGAGGCCCTCGATTCCATCTCTCACACCCCTAAGCAAAAGCGGAGCCATAAAATAAGCAAACAAAGCGCACGTTAATAGCTCTATGAGCTATTAATGTATAATTATATATGCCAATTTGCATGATGTTCGGCTACCTATACTCAGCTCTCAGAAGAATTGTGGCTCGCTGTGTTTCTGTAGCTTTCTGGAAAAGAAGTCAAAGGTAGTATTGTAGCCCCACGGTCAACCACAAATCATATTTTATCTGTGTGCCTCTCTATTGTTCTAGTACAGAAATTCCACCAAAAGGTTACCTCACAGTCAAAGGCCACTACGCTCTGCATCTTGTATTTTAAAGACCATAAAAATAGAAGGAATAGCCATAAGGGCAAACAGAGTTTATCCCTTCCTATTCAGAAGCTTTCCTGGAATGCCCACACAGCATGCTTTTTATGTCTCCTTACCCAAGGTTTGGTCATGGGGCTTCATCTGGAAGTCTACAAAGTGGTCTCTCACCCCACTCAGTGCAAGGTTTTGTGGGTTCTGAGTAAGAGGAGGGCTGTGCAGTGATGGCTGATGCAGCAGCTGCAGTTGGCCACCTTCGGACACTAGAAATGAAGATGGGTAGCACAAAGCGGATCTCTCTCCCCTCTCCTCCCCTCCTCTTCCTCTCCTCCCCTCTTATTCCCTTCCCTTCCCTTCCCTTCCCTTCCCTTCCCTTCCCTTCCCTTCCCTTCCCTTCCCTTCTTCTTCCTTCTTTGCACAGAAACTTCACACTGAGCTACATGCACAGTCCTTTTCGATTTCTATTACTTCCAGACAGGGTCTTGTTAAACTGCTTATTTGGCCCAGTCTGGGCTTGACCTTGCAGTCCCCCTGCCTCCATGTCCCAGCCTCCTGGGATGACCAGGGCGCACCGTCGCCGCACCTAGCTCACCTTCTTACTGCTGCACTTACATTTTGGTTTTCCAATGGACATTTTTAGTCCATCAAAAAGCTAAGACATACCTTTTCCAAGGAAATTACATGTGAGGAAAGAAGGGGAATCCATCAGGCCAGGGTTGGCAGCCTGAGAGAAAGGCTGCCTTCCTCAGACCTGTGCTGTGGGGTGCAGCCTCTTTGTGTCGTGGTGCTGGTTATGCTCTCCACAGCTTGTGCTGGGCCCTGAGTGGGGCAGTTCAGACCACAGGGTACTTAGGCAATACAGACATTGTCATCTTTTTTGTCTTTATTTAAACAATTTTCACAGATACAACTTTAATGATAGGTACTATTACCTGCAATTTAGTTTTCTTCTAATGAAAAAGAGCTCTGAGTGCTAAGAAGATAGACATAAATGTGATAGTAGGACTAAAATATAGTGAAGGTTTTGGTAGTCTGTTATAGACCAGGGGACACAGACTCAAGTTCTTTCTGCAGAATGGCTTCTGAATTGAAGTTTTCATTTTTTTAGGCATCCAGTGCTCACCTCTGATATTGTTGCAGGAAGGTGAGTTAGGGAGAAATGTTGTAGGCAGTCAGACAGGTCTAGGTCCTCAAGGGGACACTATAGAAAACAAGATGACTTTACAATTTTGGGAGAGACAGTCCCCGTGGTGGGCCAAATCTCAAGACAAAAAGAGTAACCAAATGCAGAGACATACCTTCCTAAAGACAAGCGTTCAGAATTGATATTCTGAATGAGTCTTTCACCTCAAGGACACCTGAAGGTCACTAAGCAATGAGCGTAACTGCCTTCCCTGTTTGGTCCTGGATTTAATCAATTTTCCCTGAGTGATCATTTTATGTTACCTCATCAGTTGACCATAGTTTTGGCCCACCTCCTACCCACCTAAGCGAGTTCCCATGTCTTCACCGTAGGCCCATCTCACTACATGGTTTTACTCTCTAAATTTCCCTGGAAAACACAGCTATGGGGGTGATATACTCGGGTCCCCCTTCTGTCCTTCTCTTGGACAGGAACTTTCCTTTCCCCAATAAATATATTTTGCTCCTAACCTCCTTGTTCCTAAAATTCATTCTTTGGTGTTAGAGATCATGAACTTGGCCCAGGTGGCTTGCAGACTGGGAGTTTCATTCCCTGTATCAACATGCTAACAGCAGAGTTCCTTTCTCTATGTTGAACTGTCCACAAAACCAAGGGTTGATCAAGCCATTAGTCTTGAGTAAATGCTCAATTAATGTGAAAGAAAGGTGATTTTATTCCAAATATACTATGTGCCCAGCATTCTGTAATTATTTTGAATTTTACAGCTCCATAAATCCATAGGGTAAATTTTAAAACACTAGCTTTATTGAAATATGACTCACAGATTAAAAAATTCACTGTTAGGGGCTGGAGAGATAGCTGAGTAGAGTGAGCACTTGCCTGGCAAGTGCAAGGGCCTGAGTTCAATTCCCGGCTCTGTAATAAATAAATAAACAAACAAACAAATAAATACATGAATCACTGTTATGTTTTGTGTCAAGGTTCATGCCTTCGTGGGGCAGGGACTTCCAGAGTTTGAGATGAATTCAGGATCCATTGGGATTATGGGTGATCTACTGGGATTATAGGTTTTCGTACGGCTGGGGATGATGGTGAGTGCCATGCACAACCTGGGACAGAGTATGAATGCAATATAAGAGAGACAGAGAGACAGAGACGCAGTGAGACAGACTCTCTCTCTGTCGCCATTGTTGCTGTTCCGTCGCCATGAACTGCTGCCCCGTGCCATGTGCCAGTCTGCCTTGGAGCCAGTTGAGTATGGACTGAAACCTCCAGTGACTGTAAATCTGTCCTGCCTTCATTTTGTGTGTTGGGTACTTGTCGTAGCAATGAGAGAAGAATAACTGAGACATTCATCCTTTTAAGTATACAGTTTTGAATGCATTCATGGGCCGTGTCAACATCATCACAATCAACGTTTGGAGATTTTCTTTTCTCCAAAGAGAAAATGCTCTCAATGAACACCTACTCTCCACTTTTGCCCTCTCCCTCAATCTGTGCAAACCATTACTCTCCTTTTTCCTTTTGGGCCGTTGACACACGTGGAACCACACTATCTATGACTTTTGGCATAGAGCTTCTTTTACTTGGTGTATTCTTCAAGGTTCCTTCACATTGTAGCATGTCAGGACTCCTTTGCTTTTTAGAACCAAGTAATATTTCATTGCATGAAGAGGCTGTGGTGGGGAGCTACTCATCTGTGTGAGTGCACTTAGCTTGCTTCTACTCTTTGGCTGTTACCAGGAGTGCTTCTTTGACTCTTTCAGTATGAATCTTTGCTTGCATCAGTGTTTTAACTTTTTGAGCTATTAGCAGTCTGGAGGCGAGTTCACACAGAGATGCGCAACGGTTTCAGGAACCTTCACAACTGTGTGACCTTCCATGGTAGCCTGCTTATTTCAACAGTCCCCCTGGAAGGGGTAGGCCCACGACTTCACTTCTTTTGCTCTTTCAAAGATTGCTCCAGTGCATACCCTTGTACGACTCCACTTCACACACAGAGAAGTACAAGGTAAAGCTAAGCCCCTGCAAGCAGGATTGTTGAGTCAGGCTCCGTCGACCTCTGGAAAGATCTCCACATACAAAGAAGGTTGTTTCAACCACACTCCTACCCATCAGAAAGACCCTACGGCAACATTTCTCTGTGGACCCCGCATAAAGACTAGGTTGATTTTCTCTCTAAACTTGGCTTGGTTTATTTTTATCTGAAGGAGGATGTTTGTATTGTTAGCTGCTTTGAGCCAGGTTTACCATCCATGAGCATATGAAATTGCATTAAAAATTTTTTTTTTTTTGTTCCTGTCCTTCCATTTTTGCCCATCATTGGGAATATTGGAAAAGCATTACATGACTCGAGTTGATTTCACTTCTAGTCGTAGGACCTGAGAGCTCCAAAGGATTTAAGACTGCAGCAGGATCTGGCTGCCAGCCACCGAGGCTGTTACATTTTGGGTGAGTGAAGAGTAAAAATCTGCCGTCGACAGACTGTTTGAGGCTAAATTGATATTTAGGGGGAAGAAATCACTGTCTTTGCTTTACTTCATAATAAACCAGAGTAAGAATGCATCAGGGTTGTGTCGTGCTCAGCAGCTTCCTATCCGGCTTGGTTTTGGCCTCCAGTGGGTGGGCGCCGGGGCTGAGCCTCTGGTTTCCACATGTTATTGTTGGAGCATTGTGGGAGAGTTGGCTCCACTTAGTGTCTGTGGAAAGGGTCTGTTAACTTCATACTCTTCCTAAAGCCAAAGGGAATTCCAGGCAGACTGTGTGGATAAATTTTCCAAGAAAGCACAGAGGAAAAACTTACATAAATGTTGCAAGATCTGGTGTCGGTGCTATTATTGCTGAAGTGAGCAGGCATTTCATTTTCATTCCACCTGGGATCTCTTCTGTTGTGTATTCACTATGATCCAATTACTGTACTAGAGCCATGCCTAGAGCACTGCCGTAGGATGAAAAGTCTAAGGAGAAATCTTCACACCAGCCTTTGCCATTGTCATGGATACGTTGTTTTCTCATTGCTGGGACAAATACACAACACCCAAAATGAAGGAGGGAATGGTTTATCTAGCTCATAGTTCGTGGAGGTTTCAATCCATATTCGGCTGGCCCAAGGCTGAGTGGGACAGGGCAGAGAGCATCCAGTTCATGGTGGCGGGACAGCAACAATGGCAACAGAGGCAATGAAACAACCAGGGGAGCAGAGAGCAACAGCTCTAGTTTGTCTCTTTAAATTACATTCAGGCTCTCCACTTTAGCCTATCCGCCTTAGGCTATACCCATAATCCCAGAAATACTCAGATCATAATCCCATCAGTATTAAAACACATAATCCCAGTGACTCATGAGTCAAGTCTCAATCTATAGAAGTCCCCGCCCGATGACTGCATGAGGCTTTGGGGGGACAACTAGACATAAACCGTAACAGCCATGCAGTACAGTCTGTTCGTGATAGGAGAGGTCTAGGTGCTGTGGGTGTGAGCACAAGGGACCGCTTCCATAGTTCATCCATGCAGCAGATACTGACGGAGTACCTAGGCCATGGCCAACACTGTGCTGCATGCAGGAAAATGCGATGAGGAACAGAGGCAAACACCTGCCACTCGTAGGCATCACACTCACCAGGCAGCCACTGTACTATTCAGCTGTCTCCCCAGCCTCTATCATTTATCTAATGTTTACTCTGTGTCAGAATAATAACTTCCTTTACACATTGTAACTCCTTTCAACAGCCCAGTGATGTAGACCTCATTACAGTTACACAGGAAAGGCAGATACACGCAGGTCTTGGAATCAGCATTTGACACTGACCCTGAGGATCCCATGTTCCTGGATCATGCTGTGTGTGGCTTTCTGATCATTTTGTATCGATGTTGATGGAGAGATGGGGAACTGTGGAAAGCCGGCCTTGGGGAAGGTTTCCTACCGGAAGTAGCATGATTGGTAATAGAGACACATAGCCAGATAGGAACCCTGGAGTAGGAAAGTGAGTGTACATAGTGGCTCTGAGTGCAGGTGCAAGAGAACGTAGACACGCTTTGTAGAAAGCAAGGAGCTTGCAAGTGTGAGGGGCTGCAGGCGGCTTTGAGTGTGCAGCCTGGCAAAGTCTTCCAAGTGTCACGCAGACTTGTGCCTGGGCACAGGGACTGCTGCTTCCCTGTAGGATTTCTTTCCTATGGACCGATCCCCACCATTTCAGTTTTCTCTTGTTTTCCTCATCTGGGTGGTTGGCAACTTTTCTAGCGAGGCTAAAGTTTGGGCAAGGTGCCAGGAGGCCGTGACACCTGCAGTGTGAGTGGCATCTCCTCCGGCTTTGTCTAAACCTCCTGGCCCAGAACTAATTACTGCCACCTGAGTCTGGAAAGTCTTTGAAGTTTTGAATATGTTCTCCTGGGACAGCCGGAATGTCTCAGTGTGAAAAACAAGTTGCTTTCTGTGTGTCATTGACCCAATAGCCTTCTCTGCAAGATGCTCAGTCCAAGATGCTCAGTTGTCTTGATGTTTTTCTTCCAATATGACAAATGCTTGGTTTTGCTGCAGCTTAGAACACTTCCATTACCCAGGGCCGCAGCAGGTGGACCTAATTCTCATCAGTTGTGCTATTTCACTCTGAGATAAAGATATTAATTGTGAGATGACTCCTCTTTGTCGGCCATTTTCTTAGCTTGAACTCTATTCCCAGTTTGGGTCAGACTTTTTAAAATTTTTCTTGTAATGAGGATTGTCCTCTGCATTTTAGAACACACAGCAGCATCCCTGTCTTCTACCAACCAAGTTCCTGTAATATCGCCCCAGTTGTGAGAACCAGTGATGTCCTCAGGCGCTGTCATATGGCCCCAGAGGGTGACATCATAACCCACTGAGACAGGGGCCATCCCATGTTGAAGTGCTCATCCGCTGCAGTTCTATGCCCTTTACAAACACCGCTATCATAGGCAGTTTTCATTTCTGTAGTTCCTGCCTGAAACTATTCAATGAAAAGTGCCAGAAATAACTCAAAAGTTTAAAATCATGCCCTTTGCCAAGCGGTGCAATGAAAGCTTACTGCAGCATGATCCATCTTGTCCTGGCCAGGAGTTGTCTTTGTCCAGCCTAGCCACGTTGTATATTTTACCCGCCTGTCTTTCACTCAGTAGCTGTCACATTTGTCAGACAGACTGTCCTGGCATCTCAGTGCGGGTATCCAAGTTACCCTTTTTTCATTCAGCAATGGCTCCCAAGCATAGTGATACTAGCAATTCAGGGGTGCCAACAAAAAGAAGCAAGCTGTGTCCTTTGGGTCTTACTTCTCATGATCACTAAAAGAAAGGAGAGAACGGTGTGATTAAGGTGACAGTGACAGACAGAGGTTGGTACTCCTATAACTTATAGTACAGTATGCTACTATCGTTGCTCTGGTTTACTACCTATTAATCTTACTGATCTCTTACTGTGTCTAACTTATGCAATGAACCTTATCATAGTACATGTATATAGGAGGATACATAATACATGGAAGGTTCAGTACTCTCCACAGTTTCAGACATCCACTCTGTGTCTTGAAATATATTCTCCACATATAAGGGGGGGAGGGCGAGGAGATAGCTCAGCAACATAAGCACCTGCCTGGAAAGTATGAGGTCCTGGGTTCAATTCCCGGTACCAGAGGTAAAAGCCCACATATAAGGCAGGACCACTGGAAACTTGTTTTATTTATTTATTTTGCTGCCGTAGTCTACTTGCCGTGCTGCATTTTGTTTTATTAGTGCGTGCTTATAACACACCATGGTTGCGTTCATCACGGAGACATCTTACTTCTTTTCCTTTCTTTCCCCCCTCTTTCCATTCCTTGGTCACTTTCCTAATTTTTTTTGAGTTGCATGATGTGTGTGGCGAATGGCCACTTGGTACCATTTCAGCAATGTGGACTTTAGACATTTTTCTATTCTAGGTAAATCAATATTGATAGTAAAATGAAAAAGCATGCAGTGCAGAGGTGTTCACATACAAAGTAAGAACTGACTTTACAAAGCAGCAGGCATTGGGATGCCTTGTACTAAGCCTGGGAGGCACGGATTATTTCTCTATTAATGGATGAAAGTGATGCTGAAGGGGGTAAGGTTGTTGCCCAAAGTCAGACATCTAGTCTACTCTTATACTTTGATCCTATTGCAAGCCTCCTATTTTTGGCACTTGAGGTGAACTTCCCAACATAAAATTTATGATTCAGCACACACGTGCATATTTCCATGTTTCCATCATTGTTTAGCATGACCTGGCTGAATCTATCTTATAAGTTGCAGGCTTTTCTAAATCTTCAGCATCGAAAGGTGCACATGATATTTTTTGATTCCTTTTGACAGTTCAGAGAAAATACATTCTTCAAATACCACTGGACATTGCCTATTAGCACATCTCTGGGCAGCAAGCTCAGGGCAACCGCTTCGATTATTGTGTCACTTTCAACTGTTCTACTGATGATTTAGCATTGTTTTGTTTATAGGTGTCACAGGGACGAATTAGAAAAATAAAAGAGCCAATATGGCTGACGTGCTACTCACAAAAAACGTACGCTGGCCTGGAGGCTTGACTTGGGTCATGCAATGGGGACAGGAGCTCAGCCTTTAGGGGACAGCCTGGCAAGCTGATGTATTACCATTGCGCCTTGTCACCAAGTTGCAGAGCCTTGCGTTTTTTTTTTTTTTTTTTTTCTTCTTTTTAAAATTTTAATTTTATGGCCACTAATAGTTTCCAGCTCACACAGCTTGACTGACACCTAAATGAGAAAGAACGCGTGAACTGCTTGGTGGAGGAGCTGTCATTCGAGACGCAGTGCAGGTCCACGAGGATGGCAATAGTAGTGGTCGATCATAAATAGTTCGCATTTGACAACATGTGGATGCTCTTTCCACAACAAAGCAAGAATGTCTTGCGCACGCTGTCAGTTTCACAGCGAGAACAGATTTTGAAAATATGTTTCTCTGTTCTGAAAATTGTCCAGGCAAATCGGCGAAAGGTTCCTATCTGGCCACCTAAGTTTCCTGCTCTTGAATTCCTGGGCTTAATTTTTTTGTTTTTTAATATAAAGTGACGATTGTTATTCTTCACCTTTCTATTCTTTTTTTTTTTTTTGCAACGTCTGCTCAGTGTGGGTTTTTTTTTTTTTTTTTTTTAATAGTGTTTTCTCAACCATGGAATTCATTTCTCTTTCTTTCTTTGAGAGCGACAGTCTAATTTTCTGTGCTGAGCCCTCACATAGCGCGGTTTTAACTCCATCGGGCTCCAGTGACGTGGGGATGCGGTGCGTCAACCTGACTGAAATATTTCTTTTGCAAATGAATGCAAGGGTATTGCTTCCGAAGACACATGTTTGATGCTAATGTCCTAATGGGAGCTATTAATATTTTGCCACCGCAGATAAATATTTCCCCAATTGTTTTAGAGCCCATTACTAACTATAGGAATATATCTGGTTTAGCTGTGGTCTTCTTGGAGTTCTGGGCTTAGAAATAAAAGCGCGATGCTTCCAAACACGGATGTGACAAACAGCAATCAGAGCCATTTTCCCTGGTATAAAAAATAACACTGGGTGGATAGAAGTTTTAAAGGAAGCACGTGTTACGTAATTGTTGTAAAGACTATGGCTTTTTAAACAACATCTCTCAGGATGATTGGATGTGCTCTACACATCCCGTACTCCCCAGAACGATGTTGACCCTTGCCAGGTATGGTGGCCCATTCCTGTGATCCCAGGGACTGAGGAGTTTGAGGCAGGAGGATCACAAGTTCAAGGCCATCCCGGGCAACTTAGCAAGATCTTGTCTCAATCTACAAATAAAAATATAGCCGGAGATGTAGGTCAGTGAAAAGGCCCAGGGTTCAGTCCCCAGCACCACGAAAGCAAAAGAAAACAATGACGAACCCAGGGTGGTAAGTCTTGTTTGGACACGTGGGGTCCATTCTATCTCCAAAAGAATTGCTTATGAAATTCAAGGTGCTCATGTGGCTTTCTCCCATTCGCTTGCAAACTGAAGAAAATAGTGGAAGAGGGGGCTGGTGAGATGGTGCAGCAGTGTAATGCACCTGCTTAGGAAAGCCTCAGTCACTGCAGGGATCACGGTTCAATCCCTAGCACCAACACATGCTGTGCCAGCCACATCCCCAGGATAGGCTGAGCTGGCAATAATAATAATAATAATAATAATAATAATAATAATAATAGAAGAAGAAGAAGAAGGAGAAGAAGAAGAAGAAGAAGAAGAAGAAGAAGAAGAAGAAGAAGAAGAAGAAGAAGAAGAAGAAGAAGAAGAAGAAGAAGAAGAAGAAGAAGAATGGCTGTGAGGAACTGGTAGAAGGCAACTGGTGCTTCCAGTGTGAAACGGAAAGAACTGTCAACTCAGAACCTCCTATCTCGCAAAAATGTCCTTCAGAAATGAAAGTGAGGAGCCAGGGAGATAGCTCGGTGGCACAAGCACAGGGTCCTGAGTTTAATCCCCAGTACCAAAAAAGAGAAGAAACAAGAAAGCAATGAAAGTGAAATGAAGACATTGTCAGATAAAAGAAAGTGAAAATTTGCCACCTGTAGATCTACTTTTTTTTTTTTTTTTTTTTTTTTAAAGAATTTTATTTTATTTTTTTCTTGTTTCAGAACATTTGTTTGTTTATTTTTATGGCTGGCTCAGCCTGCCCTGAGGGCAGAGCTGGCACAACATGTGGTGTCGGGGATTGAACTGCGGTCCCTGCAGCCGCCTAAGCTTTCCTAAGCAGGCACTTTAGACCACTGAGCCATCCTGCTGGGCCCACCTGTAGATCTACTTTAAAAGAATAATTAATGGATGTTTTCTAAATAGAGAAGGAATGACGCTGGAGGGTGGAACCTGGGCATGTTGGCTGGATCAAAGAACTCAGTGTGCAAAAACACAACAGATTTTTTTTCTTTTCACTATGCAGCCCAGACTCATGGTGATCCTCCTGACTTCTTCCTCCCTAGTGTTGCGATGACAGGTGTGTGCCACCCTGCCCAGGCTCCATCGCTGGCTCAGCACATCCGAGGGCGGGGCTGGTGCGGCTACCATAGATAATTCTTCTGGTGATTTTTCTAAATTATCTTTAAAGGCTGGAGCAAAAATTATAACACTGTTTGATGAGACTCTAAACATATGTAGAGGAAATATTTAAGAAAATTACAAACCAATTAAGCAAAAATAGTTACATGGTGAGGTTTACATACAAAATTGATGGCATGTGTTCATATAAAACATCGTACATAGGGCTGGCCAGGTGGCTCACTCAGTGGACTAAAGCCCCAGCTTAGGCAGGCACAAGGACTGGGCTTCAATCTCTGGCACCACATGTGGTGCTGGCCCCACTCCTGGGTACGTTAAGACAGCAACTGAGACTGGTGTGGTGGCATGCGGGGGTGCATCTGTAATCCTAGCCCTGGGAAGGCTAAAAACAGAAGGATTACTGTGCATCTGAGCTGTGTAGTGAGACCCCGTAGGCCTTGGACTAAATGCATAAAAGTAAATAAATAAGTAAGACACTGTACATGAGCTTTTACAGTGGCTTCCAAGCACTCTGCAATGGCAGTCTCTAATCACTCCCACAAGCCGGGCACTGTGCTACATCTTCTGGTACCTGGGTGTCTGTCTCGCACAAAAGAAAGTTGACTTTTCAACTGTTCTTTGCACATTATTATTTCCCCAGGGCTTGGAGCATCCCTAGAATGTAGTAGAAGCTTGGTGAGATGTGTAGAATTACCAGATATATGAAAGAAATAGCTAGTCACTACTTGCTTGGCAGAGACGAGCTGCGAATCACACCAAGCTCTTACTGTGTAGGAAACAATATGCTGAGTACTTTGAAGACATCATATAATTCTCGTGAGGATGCTTTAGGGAAGGTGATGTTATTAACTCACTTTGAAAGTAAAATAAAATCATGTCTACATAGGTTCATGTATTCAGTATATATAGAACTTCCCACTCATTATGGAATAATATCATGTTTATGTGGACTTAGATATCCATAGGTCCAATGTAGTCATTATATGTTGCATTGACTTCAACATCCTCCTGGTGTGTCTGTTCAATTCCAGACTTTTTTTTGGAGTAATAGAAACTGTGCTTCCATGTGGTACAGCTGAAAATCTTAGAAGCATCTTTGAATCTTCCTCACTTTCACCCCTATGAATCCTATCAGTAAAATGCATTGATTAGACTTAAAAATATATATGTATCCAGGTTCTGCACACTTCTTGCCCTTCTTCTTCTTCTGTTCTGGCATCAGTTGCCCAGCTTCCTGCATGGCTTGTGTAGTGGTCGCTCACCTAACCAGCTATCTTGTCTTTGTTTTTAACACTGTGTGGTACACTTGGCATAGGTGGGTTGCATCGCATCCGTTTGGTACCCTTCATCTCATGCGGAGAAAAAGCAAACGTATTTTCAGTGAGGCCACAAGGCCGGTCTCCTCAGCCCTCTCTGCTCAGCAACTCCAGCCCTGGCCTCCGAGCTGCTGGCTTCCTCACCCCGTCTTCGCCGTGTCTGTCTTAGATTGATTTCTGGTTCCTTCTAACTACAGACCTTTTCTTGGATATGCCCACTCCTTACCCTGAGTATCGCCTAATTCTTAGTTCCTCGGTTGTCATCTTACCTCCTTATTTCCAGGCTCAGTACCTGCCCTTAGCAATTCCTGTCCCTTTCCTTTGGCTTCTTTTCCTTCCTGGTGCTCCACTCTGTCCCCCATATGCATTAGTGAGCTTTCTGTCACTGTGCTAAGAGAGCTGAGGAAAAACAACTTAAGGCAGGAAGGGTCTATTTGCCTCACAGTGTGGAGGGTCTCATCCGTGGTCAGATCACTCCATTGCTTTAGGCCTGTGATTAGTTGGGAAGGGGATGCTACTCAGCTCCTAGCAGTTGGAGACAGAATGAGAGAACCCGAGGGGATGGAGCCAGGATCTAGCGCCAAAGGCTGTGCCTCCAGGACCCACTGTTTCTCAAGAGGTTCTATTCCCCATTTCCTTTGTCTTCCTATCATGTTATAAAATGGGGTTCTCCTCTGTGGATTAAATTACTTGATGAAATTATCGTTTTTGAGATCCTAAAAGCCCATCCTATGGTTGAAAGCCTGAGATTTTTTTTTGTGTGTGTGTCTTTTTGAGACAGGGTCTCACTGTGCAGTTCAGGCTGGCTTTGAGCTCACTTTTGTAGCCCAGGCTGGTCTCGAACTCACAGCGATCCTCCTGCCTCAGCCTCCCAAGTGCTGGGATTACAGGCGTGAGCCACCATGCCCGGCTAAGCCTGAGATTTTTAAAGAGAACTTTGGATATCTAAACTATAATCTCATGCAATTTATTTAGTATAAGCACATGTGTGTGCATGCTCACACACACACACACACACACACACACACACACACACACACACACACACAGAGCCCTGTAGGCAGAGGTGTCTTACTGATTGTAAGCTCAGTGACAGTAGCATATTTTCTTTATCATGTTTGCAGTCCTCTCCCTTCATTGCACACAGTGAAACTGCGTGGCCTCTAAAAAGGTGTGCCATGAACAATTTGGTAAAAGGGTTCATGGATACTACAAGCTTGACTTCTCTGTTTCACTACAACACTCACTCAGAGTTTAGATCCTCCTGCAGTTCTGTCGCTGGCTTTCTCGAAAACGCTAATTAGACACAGAAGCTAGACGCGTCTGCGTCACTGCTGGGGCTGCCTTCTATTCACACCTCCCTTCGCTCCCACTGAGTACATCTGGAGCCTAGGAAGCCACTGGCAGGAAGGCAGGACACATGACCGTCTCTTCTGGTGCTGGCTTTCTTTTTTTTTTTTTTGCCTCTGACAAAAGAGATTCATTTTTAAAGAGTGCAAAATAGTGATTAAAAAACCAGCATTAGAAGCAGTACAAATTGTCACTGAACAAGTAGTAGGAGTTCAACAATGGTTGCTGTATTATGTGATGCTATCTTCAAATTAGTTGTTCAGCTTACCAGATACAAATGTGTAAGATTCATTTAGATAGCAATACAAAACAGAATGAAGAAGAGGTTATGGGGCCCGGTGGGATGGCTCAGTGGTCTAAAGCACCTGCTTGGGAAAGCTTGGGTGGCTTCAGGGACCGCGGTTCGATCCCTGGCACCACATGCTGCGCCACCCCTGCCCTTGGGGCAGGCTGAGCCAGCCATAAAAATGAGTGAATAAACAAACAAAGGTTCTGAAACAAACAAACAAACAAACAAACAAACAAAAAAAGAAATTCAAGTGAAGAAAAAAGTCAGAGTAAAAAGAAAAAAAAAAAAAAAAAAAAGCATTGATGGTCCCTTTCCAAAGACCAGCAGGAATTGACAGTATAATTAGCCAAACTATCCTGCGTATGTACTTAAATTCATCCTTTTTCCTTTCTCTCATTTGTCCTTCCCCTCATCCCAGTTTTCCCTTCCCAGTGAGCAATTTCTTTCCCTTTCACAGTATCCGTTGTACCTTTTAGATTTTAATTAGTCCTTTGGGTTCTCACACGAGGGAGATGGTATAGTGTTTGCACATGTGATCTGATTTATTTCACTTACGATAGAGTTTCTCATTGCATCTATTTATCTACAAAGCTTCAAGTTTGTGATTATTTTTTTAAAGATTTTTAAAATTTATTTCTCTTAAACCTCATTATTTGTGTTATGGCTGGCTCAGCCCGCCCTGGGGTGGGGATGCGCAGCATGTGGTGCCAGGGATCGAGGAGCGGTCGCAGCGCTTGCCTTCAGTTTCCTTCGCAGGCGCTTTAGACTACTGAGCCACCTCACAGCTGAATAATATCCTATTGTATAACAATACCATATCTTTTTTATCCGTTCCTCAGTTGATGGGAATTTGGGTGGTTCCCAAGATTTAGCAATGACAAGTTGTGCTGCTATAAACATGGATGCACATGTACCACTGTGGTATGATGATTTTAGTTCTTTTGGAAAAATATCTAGGAGGGGAATATCTGACTTGAATGGAACTTCCAATCCTAGCTGTTAAAGAATCTCTATACTGATTTCCATAATAGTTGTACCACCCTGCACTCCCACCAGAAGTGTAGAAGGGTGACTTTTCCCCCAAGTCCGTCCAGCATCTGTTATTTTTTGACTTCTTTTTTCTTCCATTTTTTAGGGAAGGGTCTATAGCAGTGGTTCTCAACCTTTCTAATGCTGTGACCCTGCAATACAATTCCTCATGTTGCGGTGACCCCAAACTAAAAAATAATTTTGGTGGCTACTTCAAAACTGTAATTTTGCTACAGTTATGATTCGGAATGGCTTTAGGCGACCCCTGTGTTTTGGTCGTTTGACCCCCACTGAGGTCGCGACCCACAGGTTGAGAACCGCTGGTCTATAGGGTGTTCAGGGTCTCACTAATAGGTCAGACTGTGAGCTCCCTGTTTGCTGCCTCCCAAGAACTGGGATTATAGGCATGTACCACATGCCCAGTCTCAATTGCCATCTCAGTGTGCCCCGGGGACAGGACCAGTACAGCAGGTCCAGGGATCAAACCCCTGGCCCCTGCACCTGCTTGCAGGCACTTTGATCCTCTGAGCTATTTGGCTGGCTCTGAATGACCTCTTGATGATAGACAATCTTTCTATTGTAAGGTGGTATCTCAGCGATGTTTTAACTTGTATCTCTGGAGTGGCCAAAGATGATGAACATTTTTTTATATATTTATGTACCATTTGTATCTCTTCATTTGTGAAGTACATACTCATCTCAGACGCCCATGCTTAGAATAGGTCTTTGAATTTTGGAGGCCTGATTTTTTTTAAAAAATACTTTATGTGTTCTTGATAAGAGTCCTTTATCTGAAGGACACCATGGCATAATTATTTCTCACTTCCTGAGTTTTCTTTTTACTCTATTGGTGATTTCTTTGAATGTGCAGAAACTTCAAAAACATGAGATTCCAATTGTTGATTCTTTCTGTGCAGTTTGATTTTTGTTCATGAGCTCTTTGCCTACCCCTATGTCCTTAAGGTTTCTACCTGCTTTGTCTTACAGAAGATTTAGTGTTTCAGTTTTAATATGTTGAATCTTTGATCCATTTTGACTGTAGTTTTGTGTGTTTAGGTCTTCAGCATGTGAAAAGCGAGTTTTCCAGCTTTATTTATTTATTTGCACATATTCTGGCAAGGGTTGCACTACACAGCTCGGACTTGTAGTGTCATTCTGTTTTCAGCCTCCCCATTGCTGGGATTATAGGCGTGTATCTTCACGCCTGAACTCAGTTGCTCACTCAGTGTGCCCAGGGGTAGGGCTGGCACAGCATGTGGTCCTGGGGATGGAACCCCAATCCCTGTGATTGCCTACACGTTGCTATCTCAAGATTGCCTGAGCTATCTCACCAGCCCTGCCAACACCACTTATTAAAGAGGCTATCTTTCTTCCAATGAACACGTTTTCTCCCTTTGTTAAAGATAAGGTGGCTGATCGTGCTTGGAGTTCTGTCAACATCTCCTATGTTTTTCCATTGGTCTTCATGGCTACGGTTTTTTTTTTTTTTCCAATACCATGCTGATTTTATCACAGTAGCTTTATAGTATAATTTCAAGTCACGGATTGTGATGCTTCCTGCTTTTCTTTTGTTACCCAGGATTGCTTTTGCTATTCTAGGTCTCTTCTGGTTTCAGATGAAGGGTAGGGATATTTTTTCTAGATCTCTGAGATAAATTAATGATATTTTAATTATGATTTCATTAAATCTATATAACAGTTTCGGAGCATTGCCATCTTCACAGCACTGGTTTTTCCAGTGCTGTGATATTTGGGAGCAAGGAATATCTTTCCATTTTCTGAAATCCTCTTTGATATCTTTTTTTCAGAGTACTACAGTTTTTCATGTATAAATCTTTTGCTTCCTTTATGATTTCATTCCTAAGTATTTCTTTTTTTCAAGTGTTATTGTGAAGGGCAGGCTTCCCATAATCTCTCTTTGTGTGCATTAATTGTTTCTGTATAGAAACGTTACTGATACTTTGTATTGTCCTATGGTACTGAATTTGGTTATTCCATCTACAAGTCCCTTGGTGGAGTTTTTGGGTTCTTCTATTTAGAGTATCATGTCACCTGTAAATAATGACTTCACTTCTTCCTTTCCAATCATTCTTTTCTTTCTATTGTCTAACTGCTCTGGCTAATGTTTCCAGAGCTATACTGAACAGGTGTGCTGACAGAAGGCATCCTTGTCTCATTCCTGATTTTAAAGTGAAGGTCTGCAATTTTTGTCCATTAAGTATAATTGTGGCTGTTGGTTTGTTGTAGATGGCATTTATCAGGTTGAGCTAGAGATCCTCTAGTTCAATTTTCTGTAGTGTTTTTTTTTTTTAAATCATGAAATAATGTTGGACTTTGTCAAAAGCTTTTTCTGCATTTATTGAGATTATCCCATGATTTTTGTGTGGGGCTCTTTTGATTAGTGTATTGCACTTATGGTTTTGAGTATATTAAACCATCCTTATGTTCCTGGGATGAATCCCACTTGGTCATGATGTATGATCTTCTTGATGATTTGCTGCATTCTGTTTATTCATATTTTGTTGAGCATTTTTTCATCTATTTTCCTTAGGGAGATTGGACTGTATTTCTCTTTTTTGGTTGGGTTCTTTTCTGGTTTTGGTATCAGAGTGATACTTGCCTACCTGAATGAGTTTGGAAGAACTGCTTGTATTTCAATTTCCTTGAAAAGTTTGAGAAGAGTTGGCATTAGGTTCTTCCTAGATTTCTTACAGAATTCGGCTGTGAATCCATCCAGACCTGGGCTTTTCCTGGTTGTCAGGTTGATTTCATTTTCAACTTCATTGACTGATATTATTTATTCAGATTTTTTCTATTGCTTTGATTCAGCATTGGTAGTTAATTGGTATCTAGGATTCTGCCCATTTCTTCTGAATTTTCCATTGTGTGAGAGTAAAGGTTTTGGAAATAAGTATTTATAATCTTCTGAATTTCTATAGGGTCTGTAGTGATTTTGCTGATTTCATGCCTCATCGAATATGATTTTTTCTTTACTTTTTAAAGTGAGATTGGCCAAGGCCTTGTGAGTTTTTTTATTTGAACAAACCAACTCTTTAGCTCACTGATTCTCTGCATTGTTTTCTTCCTCTCCACTGCATTTATTTCTGTTCTGATCTTTATAATTTCTTTCTTTGTTTGGGCTTCGGACATGACTTGCTCTTCTTTTTCTAGGAGTTTGAAGTATAGCACAAGATTGTTTATTTGGGCTCATTCTGTTTTACTGGTATGAGAGAGAACTCATTGCTATAAGTTTTCCTCTTAGAAAGTTTCCGTTGCATTCCACAGGTTTTGGTAAGTTGTGTCTGTATTTTTGTTAGAGTGCAAATATTGTTTAATTTTGTCCATGACCCATTGACTGTTCAGGAGGGTATTATTTAGTTTCCATGCGTTTGTATAGTTTTTTGCTTTTTTTTTTGTCAATAATTTCCAGTTTCATCACGCTATGGTCAGACAATATGCATGAGATAATTTTGATTCCTTTGCATTTACTTAAGTATGTTCTATATGTTAGCACATGATCTATTTTGGAAAACATTCCATGTGCAGCCAAGAAAAATATGTATCCTGGAACTGTTGGCTAGAACACTCTGTACAGGTCTACTAAGTGCATTTCTTCTCAAGTTTGTGGTTAGTTCCATTATTTCTTTGTTCAGTTTTTGCATAGTTGATCTATCTCTGTGTCAATAGGATGTTAAAGTCCCCCAGTACAGTTATGCTATTGCTCATTAGATTTTTCACGTCCGTTAATATTTACCTTATATAGTTGGGTGCTCCTACATTGGATGCAGATGTATTTATAATTGTTAATGCCTTTTGCAGTTGTCCCCTAACATGTATGTTGTGACCTTCTTTGTCTCTTTTAATCACATTTGGTTTGAAGTTGACATTGTCAGCAACCAGAATAGCTATCCCTGCTTTTTTTTTTTTTCTGGGTTCCTGCCACATGGAGTGGTTTGTTCCATCCTTTGGCATTCAGTCTATTAATTTCTTTTTGAGTCGTTTATTTGTTTATTCATTTATTTTTGGTATGCAGCACATTTTTGGATTTTGTTTTCTTATCCACTCTGCCAGTCTGCTTCTTTTGACTGGTAAACTGAGGTCCTTTACATGGGCTAGTTGAGACTGATATGTTTTGGTTTATCTTTATCATGCTGTTTTTCTTTTGTGGGATGCTTACTTTTTTTCCCTTTGCTTAATTATTTGCTCTGCTTGATAGTTCTTTTTTGTTGTTGTTGAAGTTGTGGTCATTTTTTGTCTCTTTCTGTCAGTACTGTTTACAAGGTTGGCTTGGTTATGAGTTTCTTCAGTTGTTCTTTGTCATGGAAGTATCTAATTTCTCCATTAAATTTGATAGATAATTTTGCAGGATATATCAATCTGGATTGAAAGTTATTTTGTTTCAGAACTTCAAACGTCTCACTCCAAGCTCTTCCTGGTTGTATGGTCCGTGTTGAGAAGACCACCATAATTCTGTTGGGTTTTCCATTATAGATGATCTATTTTTTCACTCTAACAGCTTTTAATATTCTGGTCTTCTGCTCAGTTTCTGAGATCTTGATTAGTATGTTTCTAGGTGATAATTTATTTTGATTATGGCTAACTTGGAACTATGGAGTTCTATGTGCTTTAGTTATCTGTATATCTGACTTTTCTCTCGTGCTAGGGAATTTTCTTCTATCACTTCTGAAAGCACTTTTTAGGTCTTTTATGTTATCTCCACCTGTTTTGTCGATATGTATTGGTTGCATATTATTTTTCTTTGCATCATTTTACAGCTATTGCATTGTTATTTCCCGGTTTCTCATTATTTTTAAGAGATGTTTCCTTTCATGTTCACTAGCTGCAATGCTATCCTTGAGCTTCTACTGAAATTCTATCTTCTGCTTCATTTAAGTTATTTTGCCAGCTTTCAGTGGAATTTTTTTATGTCTTGGATATCTGTTTCAATCTACTGCATGCATTCTAATTCTTTCTTGTATTGTTCATTCTATGTTTCCATCACTTTCCTTTTCTGTTCTGTTTTATCTGTATCTTCCTTAGATGCATTGAGCATTTCTTTCATGATGTTATTTTCTTTTTGAGAGGTTGTTGTCATTTCCTTCCTGAGAGATTATTTCTGATCTAATTTCCTCCATAGCCTGATGGAATTGTTTTTATACTTCAGTTGCTATCATCTCAGAAATTTTAGGTGTCTGACTTCTAAGTTCTCCTATGACATTGTCTCCTGGACTTATTTTGGATGGGCAAAAGATATTAAATTTCCTTTTCCCCCTTATTTTTGTCATTTTTTGCTGTAATGGTAGATAAATGGGGCACAGGTTAGCAAGGCTTTCAGGTGAGTGGGAGGGCAGGATAGACTCACCAAAGCTGTGTGGGGTTCGATGTGTTTTCTACCTCATTAAGGAGCAGGGTGGGGCTGCAGTTCAAGAAGGATCTGATGAGGATGAGTTTAGGCCAAAGTTGTACAAGGCTTTCTTGATGTTGTATTGACACAGGATAGTGTGCCCAAGGTTCCTACAGCTCGCTGCGGTAGTCATGTCTCCCAGGCGGTTTTCAAGTCTAGAACAAGTGGCTGAGCTCAGTGGAACTTCAGAAGGAAGGCTGTTGGCGCAGGGGATGGGGCTAGGGCTGCCAAGTCTCCAGGGCCATCTTCAGGGTGAGGAGGGACAACTGGACTCAGGAACTCCAGTGATAAGTGGTACTGACTTTCTTGGCATGCAGGCCAATGCTGTAATGACAAGAGCGGAGTTTCTTATGAATAGTTCATCAAACTTGATTCAAAAAAAATTCTGTTTTGCAGTGCTGGGAATTCAACCCATAGCTTTATGAATGGCAGACAAGTATTCTGCATTACTTTTTTTTGATTACACTAAAAGCTACAGGACATCTACAGCAGTGAACAAATGTTACGGAGAGATGAGCGACCCGTTGGTGCAGGTTCTATAGTGCCTTGTTAAGATGTTAGTTTCTATCCTAACAGCCATAGGTAGACGTATGAATGCAGTAAGAAGAGAAGCGAAGTGGTCAAATCAGTGTTTTAAAGTTTATCCCAGATATTAGGTAGAAAAATGGGCCACAAGTGGCAAGATTGCAAGTGAAAAGACAGCATGAGAGCAGAAGATGGTGGCCTAGGTGAGGCTGTAAGTCCCCTGCAGAGATAAAGATATTTCAGGCTTAGCTAGAGGGTGAACTGCATAGAGCTTGGTGATTGATGGATGAATTGTGTCAAGGAGTAATTTTCAAAAGCTGGTAATGGCTCCAATACAGATGTAAAAGGAATGCATACTAAAGATTCTACTTAACTGATTCATTACACGGGACGAAGGAGGTTAGATCTAGTTCAAACAGTAAGCCAGAGAACCCATACATTTACATAGTCAAATAGTGAAATGAGAATTCAAAAAGAGAAAGCCCTCACTTCTGTGACAGGGTTGTGAGGAAGGACCTTGGACCTCTACCAAGCAGCACATCACCGGCATCTCTGTGGACTAGAATTTTTTTGCATTACGATCAGTTACTTACCCTTTATAGAGTAAATAACAAGCTTCAGCAGGATTCTGGAAAGCTTTGTGTCAGAGAGTAAATAGTTTTCCACTAGGAACATGTTTTTCTCTGTAATTGCTTATGCATGTGTGTGTGTGTGTGTGTGTGTGTGTGTGTGTGTGTGTATGTGCATGTGAGAGAGAGACAGAGAGACAGACAGAGACAGACAGAGACAGAGAGACAGACAGAGACAGGGAGGCAGAAACAGAGAGACAGAAACAGAGAGAAACAGAGACAGACAGAGAGACAGAGAGACAGACAGAGACAGAGAGACAGAAACAGAGAGACAGAGACAGAGAGAAACAGAGAGACAGAGAGATAGACAGAGAGACAGACAGACAGGCATAGACACAGAGACAGAAACAGAAGCAGACTCAGAGACAGAGAAGAGAATTAAAGCTCGTAATCTTACACAAATGACTGAGCCCTATGTACAGATGTCTATGTATGTATATGTACTGGAATGGAAACAGTTTAGAAAACAGTGATGGAGCCATGGAGCTAGCTCAGTGGCCTAAGTGCCTGCCTAGTCGAGAACAAGGACTGACATTTGATCCCCAGTACTGCGTGCCATACCTGTCCTGCCCTAGGTGCCCTGAGACAGCCACCAACACTGGGTGTGGCATCCCACACTTGTAATCTCAGCGCTAGGAAGACAGACAGGAGGATCACTATGAGTCTGATCTGTGTAGTGAGACTCTGTGCCAACTACATCAAATAATAATAATAATAATAATAATAATAACAATAATAATAATAATAATAATTTAAACAAAAGAAAAACAAAACAGTGACAGCTGCAGTTTTATTCTTTTTTAATTCTTAAATCATTTACTAACAGCATTTCTTGTATAGATGTTACTTTATGCCACTTTATGTGATGACAATTTCCAATTTACAGATATGCTATAATTAATCAAAGCAATCTTCTGGAACATGTAGAGTATTTCCAGTTGTTACTCTGAGGAATCCTGCTCCCACATATTTGCATATTTCCTTGGTTATTTCCTTACAGGAAGTCTCCCAGAAATGGTATTTCTGGATCAAAGTATAGGCATATTTCTGCCTTTGGAAAGGTTTTGCTAACTTATTTTCTGTGGATGCATTTGAAGAATTTTAAATCCTCTTTATACATATTTTATTTGGCGATTAATTATTCCATTTTGCTGATAGTTTTCTTCACAATGAATTTAAACTGAACCTCGCTACCCACAATGCAGCTCTTCTCCAAGCTAGCGTTTTTTTCCTCACAAATGACAGGTATGGGAATGATAGGCATAGAATCATACTATAAGGATTTTTTTTCTTCGTAACATATATAATTCTAGCTCATTATTTTTAGCAGCAGCTGCCCACAAATTATGAATCAAAGATACCTAAGAGTCTCTTTGTGTACTATACCTGTATCAACCTTGCAAATCCTGTCATGCCCCATTCACCTATGTCTGGAGCATTTAAACCATCTTAACCTAAGAGAACACACAGGCCAGAGCTCCTCTGTTATAGAAGCTTGCAGTCTACTACAGAGAGAACAGAGAGAAAAGCATTGCTAGGTTCATTGTCCTGTTTTTCTGTGGTGAAAATCTCCTCCTTTTACTTCTTGGCTGTGTTAACCATCACCATCCTCTCTGGCTGTTGCAGAGTCCTCAGGTTGTCATGTTTTGTGAGCCTGAGAGAGACTGGAGACCGCTGACTGGGAGAAGGGGTAGTGACAGCCAAATGGAGGTAGAGGACTACAGAGGCCAGCAGGGAGGTCCTTGCACTTGGACATCAATTTGTTCTCCTTGTGCTAAGGACGTTGAGTAGAGCAAAAGAAGCCAAGAAAAACTGGAAGATTGCATGAGGTGTTTCTAACGTACTTTGAAATGCTTTGCAGTCTTGAATTCTTAGACTTCTGGCAAGGATGCTGAGTATAGTTTCACGGAGGAAGACAGTGTGATGTCCTTGTCAAATCAAACACTTTTTCTAACTTGCTAGAGGACCAGGGAGGGAAAGATGAGTGTCTACGGCCCCAGTTCCAGAAGAACTCAGAAACTGTCTCTGTAGGTGAACGCTTAGTGCCAGCTCAGTTAAAATCACAAATGCAAATGTCACACTGAAATAGAGTAGCTATAAAGTAGTCCCCCAGATGACGGAGCATATGGTCACAACTATGTGTCTCTTTTTAGATTATGATAAGTGTGAAAATAAACTTCTTACAGATGGCTCGACCCTCAGCATGGGGTTGGGCATGTCTTAGAATTTTAACTTTTCTGGGGAAAAAAGAATCCTAGAGTAACAGTTTAGAGTTAAGGAAATCAAAATTGGGCTGCTCGCTTGTTCTTAACCAGCCTTAGGGCCCTGAGCAAGATGATCACCCTTCCTGACACTTCCGCTTTTCTGTAAAGCAGAAATGATCCAACACCTGGATTGTTGGGCAGATTAACAGGAATAATACAAACAAACTTCCAGGTGTTCTGCATTATGTTGGGGAAGAATTCAGCCAGTGGAAATCTCCAGTGTTAACATCCTGGGTGAGAAAAATACTTGATTGGCTTTGGAGACTTGGTGCACATAGGGCTGGGTTTTTTAAAAGTGGCAAATACCTCTGAACAATAAATCCCCAACTTAAGAGCATTCAAGTGGGGAACTTTCACAGGTACCAACGGACTTTTGATTAGAAATGCTCACATTCGCTGGTGCAGGAAGATCTTGCAAGCAGCTCTCCTGTCCCCTGGCTGTTGTCAGAGCTTGCTGTACATCGCAGAAGTCTACAGCACAGAATTTCTGTTGAAAAGCAGTTGTAGATTATACCCATGTAGGCTTGGGATAAGAGGAAAGCTGAATAAAGTTGAGGAGGTAGCACTTCAGTCTGGTGAAATAGGCTCCCTAAATGGCCAATATACATATGTTTTCCATTAATCTTACTAATTGTCCCTGTGTCCTCCAGAAATATAATTGTAGCTCTATGACATTGGGGCAGACTGCTAGTAAAATTAGGTTCTCTACAAGCAAATTCTGTTTGAACTTTGTTTTTGTGCAGCAAACATCTTCAGGAACTCACCCGGATATTGTTTCCTAGTAAAAGAAGTGGATGATGATGGTGGAGATTTTAAACCAGGGCCGAGCAATTATTAAGACTATCTGTTTTTTTTTTTTTTTTTTAATGGAAGGAAAATGGAAAACAGAACATTCTCTTTAAGAAAAATGAAGGCTGAAAATTGCACATAATAAAACGACCACCCGCAACAACAAAATACGTACTCAGTGAGATACTCACAGAGCTATTAAATCTATTGTATATCCACCCAAAATTGGGCGGTATTTGTCTCTTGCTCGAGTTTTGGCTGTGGCTGGTATGAATTGATTTGCTTAAATCTGAGGCTTTGAAGATGCTCTGGGTATCTGCATACCTCCTTTTCTTCAGATGTGGTATCTGAGATCATCATGCATTTACGTGGGACAGTGGTTCTGATCTATTTCCTCCAGAAGACATTTGGCTTTGTCTGGGGACAACTTTGGTTGTCATCTAGGGTAAGGGAGGTTGCTGATAGGCATGACATCGAGTGGTTGGAGGCCAGAGACACTACTAAATTCATTTTGTGTGGCACAGAACACACAAAATATGTTATGGGTTAGATCTAAAATAGCCTTGCAAGCCTAGTGTGTTTGGAAGGTGATTGGAGTATGGCGGAATATGGTGGCTGCCCTGCTCTTAGGGGGTGGGGTGCTGCCTGAAGAGGCTGATCATGGTGGACGTGACCAAAAGGGTCCACCCTGCCCTCCTTGGGTCTGGCCCCTCTCTTCTCTCTTTGCCTTCCAGCTGCCCTAAGATGAGTGGCTTTGCTTCTGCCGTGCCCTTTACCATGCCCTCCTGCTTGGCACCAGCCAGGCATCAACGACAAAGTGAGCCCTGGCAAAGCCTCCTTTAGGTTTTAGATTCCGTGCTTTTTGCCCTAGGGACAGGAGACAGAGGAGACAGAGAGACAGAGACTCTGTCACTTAGGAAAGTGACTAAGGCATTTCCTTCTCACTAAAAATAAAAATAATAATAATAAAATAAATAAAAATTATCGTCCAGCCCAAAGTGTGAATAGTGAGAGTTATCAACGTAAAAATCATTCTGGTTTGAAATGCTCCAACAGTGTCTTTATCAGTAGGATTGCCCACTGCTGGTGATGAGGAAAAGTGGTTCATCCTATTATGGTAAGAATATAGGTTCCTTTCCAGTAAAAACATCTGCTTAAAAAGCCAATTGAGTTAATTTAACTAAACATAATGATCAGTGGTAAGTGGATTTGCTATATATGGCAGGGAGGAGGTTAATTAACTTTTAAAAATTTGGCCCAAACTGTGAGGTGAATGAAATTATCCCTGTAGCATCAGATATCACGGCAGTGCCGGTGCTAAGCCACCTGGTCTGCCTGTGCTGCCCTGGGCAGGGAATGCTGTGGAATTTTTAGCTACGTGACAGGGAGCTACTCGGGATTCCAGTGCAAGGTGGCCTTTTCAGCTCTCTCAGGATAGAGTGCAGCCTTGTTTCCCACGCTGCTGCGTATTCCGCGTTGGAGACGGCCCCCCTAATTCGGCAGGCCTCTTTGCCAAGCACTTGACAGAAAATTCATTGGCAACCACCCAGAGTGGGAGGGACAGTACTGCCTGAAAGTACTCTGTGAATGTTGGTGGCCTGGGCTGCTTGCAGGACGGACTCAGGAGAAGCTTTGTCTGACTTCAGCCCACAAGGTTCTGACTCAGTAGATCCGGGATGATCTCTAGGAGTCTGCGCAGCTACCAATTATCCGGAGTGACCCGGAACTGCATGAGAGTCCTTATGTCTGACGGGTGACAGAATAAAGGGGAGATCTGGACTGGACGGAGTGCGCGTGACTTCGGGGCTGTCTGTTCCCTCTGTGTGTTTCCACTTTATGTCCTAAACTCCTTCTGACAAACCAAGTTTGAGTCTTTGTCTCTTCCTGAAAGCCTCCGATTTTAAGCTACCCCATGACGACCCTCCAGCAAGGCTCAGCGAGACGGCAACACCTTCGCTGTTCTTTCACGCTAGCATGGTGTTTTTATCCTTACTGCTTTCCCAAACAGAAGGAACACAAAAAGGCAGGAACAGAAGCCTCCTAACCTTCGTGCAAATGGGTCAGAGATGGAAATCTTTAGGCACGCTGCCGCCCTTGAGGAATCTGGCGCTTGCTTTCAGCAGCCTTTGGAAAGAAGCCAGACAGATCCTGGCTCAACTGAGAAGAGAATGAGCAGAATTTTTTTTTTTTTTAATATAAAGTTAGAAATGCACTCATAAAAAATAGGAGCTAAAAACTGAGGCATGATTTTGGAAAATTAAAATATCTTTGTTAGTGAAAATATCTTCTAGGGAATGGGCACCTTTTTTTTTTTTTTTTTTTGCCTGCCTTTAGAATGTTCTGCTCCTGGGCACTTTCTCATGGACATGTAGACCCCAAGAGGCTATAATTAGGGTGTGACAGTCCAGATGCTCATGCCCCACATCTTTTTTGTGAGCAAGTGGAGTGACAGCTGCCCCCGCTGTCATCTCAGGTCATGGCAGTGGCACAGTGGCCAGGGAGCCGGATGTCCTCTTGGTTCCTCAGACATGAGCGGGGTGTGCTAAGTGTACCAACCACAGCACCAAGGATGCCGAAGCTCCGCCCAGAGCGGATCATGGCTGCCTGGCGTAGCTTGTACGAAAGCAGCTTAGGCTCGCGGTTAATTAGAATGTGATGTGCAGGTAGGAGGCAGACAGACAGAGACCGCAGAATAATAGTACTGGACCAGGCTGCGGCTGTCATTGCAGTTTTAAGCAGGTGTTTAACTCTTTTTGTGTCTTTGCACTTGGAATGAAATATATTTTGCGAGAACTGTCCATTTTCATTCAGTTGTAGGGAATATTCCGCCAAGATCCTCCTGTGACCTTTTCTGGTTCTGCTGGTTGTAATGTCTTCCCACAGTGTAGTAGGATACCATAAATAAGCTATTCCCATCGCCGCCGTGCCGGGGCACAGCAGTTTATCACCGTGAGGAGCCTTCATGTTGAGGCTTTGTGAGCGCATGCACTTCTCTTCACCGTGTCACCCCTATGCTCCAGTAGCTACTCATCTGGTTCTCATTTCTATAATGTTTCCTCATCACAAGTGGTAAGTAGGGTGCTGGGGAGATAGCCCAGTGACATAAGCATCTGCCTGGCAAGTGCGAGGTCCCACGTTCAGTCCTCGGTATTAAAAAAAACAAAGGTAGGTAGAGTAGGATAGTAGTTTTCTATCATGCCCCAAGAGCTCGGATGGATCCCTAGGTCTGTAAAATCTATTGGGTTTGATATTTCCCTTAGCATCATTCTCTAGAGATTTGTTAAAATTACTGCAAATATTAACAGCTCATTATTTTTAGTGTTAAGTAGCATTTTATGATATGGTGTCATAAAGTTTACCTAACCATTCACTTCCTGAAGTCCTCATGAATAGTGTCTAACTTCTGACTGTTCTGAATTAAGTCACTGTGATCATTCATACACAGATGCGTGTGTGTGTGTGTGTGTGTGTGTGTGTGTGTGAGTTTGCATTCTCTTGTGATAAATTCCTTAGTGTTCAACTGCGGGTTGTGTCCTGGTTGCACTGGTTATTTCTGAGAAAATGCCCCTTGTCTCTGAAGGTGGCTGCTGTGATTTCCTCTTCCACCAGCACTGTGTGACTGAGTTTCCTCAGAACGCTGCTGGCATTCGGTGGCCGCATCATTTATCGTTATGTTTACCACTCCAGCCAGTTTGCTTGGTGGACAGTGGCATTTCATTGCCATTTCACATACACCTCCCTGTCAGGGATGGAGTTGAGTGCCTTTTCATGGGACCTGTGACTGCCTGAACGTTCTCTTTAGTGTCGTTCGTACTTCCTCTTGTAAACTGGAGTTCTTAACTTGATGTTTGAGAATCATGCATCTTATATGCTGGCCCTTGCGGAGAGATGGGCTTTGCTAATATTTTCTCCCAGTGTGCCTGCCTTTTCGTGCTCTGAGCAGAAGTGTTTGGCTTTGCTGAGATCCAGTTTTTTCTCTTTCCTTCTGTGGACTCTGCTTTGACATCAGGTCTCGGAACTCGTTTTCCAGAGCATGCTCCTAAACACTTTTTTCTGGAAGTATGACAGTTCTGCTTTGCATCCAAGGCAGTTTTGATTTTTGTATAGCATGGATCCTTTCATCACAGGAAGTTGCTTTTCTTTTCTTTTTTTGCCAGTGGATGGCCAGTTGGTACATAACCATCCACGGAAGAGACTGACTTTGCTCCACTCAACTGCTTTTCTCCCTTCATTTCCATGTGTTATGTCCCTGGATGGATTCAGTAATTAAGAAAGATAAAAACCTGTGTAAATGTCTTTAATTATACTAATACCTTTGGGTATTTAAAAGTAACTGTTCTCTTTGATTTAATTACAGGATTAACTTTTGGTAAGCAGAACAATAACTAACAAACAAAAATCAAAATGTATTCTCACAATCCGGGGAAAGTGTTTAACAGTTTGGTATGTTATCTTTATTTTTTTTCAGCATTTTCTCTATAAAGGTAATCACCATGTTAGCAGAGGTTTTTTGTTTGTTTGTTTTCAAAATGGGTTTGGTCGTTAGAGGTCTCGCTACGCAGCTCATACTTGTGGGGATCCTCCTGCTTTCAGCCTCCCTGACACTGGGTTTTTGGATGTGCACCATTATGCCCAGGGTCTGGTTGGCTCAGCCCATCCTAGGGACAGGGCTGGCCCAACCTGTGGTAGAGGCGATTGGAACACAGTTCCTGCATTTGCCTAAGTAGACACTTTAGTCCACTGAGTTATCTTGCTGGCCCTGTTTTATATTGTTTTCTTCTGTAACATATCCTGAACACTTTCCTGTGTCATTAGAAATTCCTTTTGAAACTCATTTCACATGAGCTACTTATGTTATCCTGTGCTATATAAGTATAAAACCATTGTGTGTGCTATCTATGTTGCTAGGGGAGCAGTGCTGGAGAGGATTGGGCTAGGGACCCTCTAGAGTGGCTAAGGTGACACCTTTGTGGTTCACACAGACACTCAGAAGATTTCTTTCCTAACTTGGCTAAGGTCCTGCCTTCATGGCTTACATAGCCATACTCTGTGGCTGTGTAAGAAGATACCCATCATCTTTACTGATCTACTGAGCCTTTCATAACCCACTGAAGTTAAGACTGAGTAGTTTCCAATTGTCTTTATTATATGCAATCCTGCTAACATTGCAGCATATGTTTGTTGGAACATGACACTTATGTAACGTGCATTTTCAGAAGTAAACTGCAGCCAAGAATCAATTTATGATCTTTGGATGACTCTAAAGAAGACAACTGATAATTTACTAGAACAGTAGAGTAAAGTAGAATACACCAAATGCTGTGAATGAGTAGTAGCAACCTGCATCGCTCACCCACCTGCCAGCCATTCATTGAACTGCAAGATACATTGGAAATCAACTGGGGTTTGAGTGATGAAATGTTTTACGTAGGCTTTATTTTGTTTCTTCTCAGAGAATCCTAAGCTTGACAGTACATAGACTGTATTTATGGCTTGACTATATAAAACTACATTTAACTATAATTTGAAGATAATTTAAGAATCAAAGATAATCATGACTGAGCAATGCCCACCTATCTGTCTTTAATATGGAAATTTCTTATTGTTAGCTGTATTTTGTGTCTTTAAGCAAAATTCCCATTCTTTCAAGATTAGCTGTGTCCAGTGGCCCCCTAAAGATCACCACAGGGTAATAATGCCACTCAGCTTTATCACCAGTAAATGTCATCTGTAATTTAATTTCTTGATAATTTTTGAGACTTACATCTTACTTTGTTTGGTTTTGGAGGACTTCATCATTCATGTGATCATTAGATCTTTACAATTTCTCTGATGTGGATATAACTATATCTATCTATCTATCTATCTATCTATCTATCTATCTATAGAGAGAGAGGGGGGAGGGAGTATTTTTTTAGGGGAGGCTCTACAGGGTGTTCAAGGTCTCACTACTAGATCGGACTAATAGTGACACACCTGTTTACAGCCTCCCAAGACCTGGGATTACAGGCATGCACCACCGTGCCCAGTCTCAGCTGCCATCGCAGTGCACCCTGGGGGTGGGGCCGGCACGGCAGTCCTGGAGATCTAACCCCTGGCCCCTGCACCTGCTTGCAGGCACTTTAATCTGCTGAGCTATTTGGCCAGCCCTGTTGATATGATTAGTATTTTAATAGATTAATTTAGTTTTCATTGGTTAGTCCTGTAGGGTGGTTTTGGCAACTACTCTCAGACCCCAATTCAAGGTAGCTCGGTTACCAGCTATACCTCTGCTGGTACTGGAAGCTTCCTGGAGATACGCATGATTTCCAGGAAACTTGGACAGAGGGCTGGGTTTCAAACGTATGAGCTGAAAAGCTGCACACAATTAAAATAGCTCTTCTACTTACAGTAGAAGTGATCCAGTTCTTTTCTGTAGTTCCCACTATTTACCTCCCATTCGTGTGAGTCAACAAGAGAACCATTTCCAGGTATAACCAGGGGCACTGACCTGTCTTCAGAAACTATCCCGAGAGTCTCCGGTTTGAATTTTCTAAGCAGGACTCCACTTGGTATTGAGCAGCTGGACCTTCGCTGATGTAGTGCTTTTGGCTCAACTCCTCAGCAGCAGCTTTGAAGAATGGCTTGTGGGTGTGTCATTCTAAGACACATTCTCTGCAGTGTGGCACTGTGCCCTTAGCACGTTATCATCCATGGTTTCCAGATGTGATTGCATTTGAAATTATATCGTGTGCATTGAGTGACTATTTATTTGTACTGATTTGGGATTGTTTTTAATCTCTGGTACTTTTTCTCAAATATGCCTAGTAATGATTGTTACTAAAATATGGACGCTTATTATCTTTTGATTCCAGTAACTGTGTGCACTGTATACTTTGCCTATGGTGGAACTATTTTGTTTTTTAAACTTGCATCTTCATAAAGAAACATCCAGTTTCTGACTTGAGAATATTTTATAGGCGAAGATTTCAAAAAGGGAACATTTAAATACAAACCTTAGTAACAGTTGAGTGAGTGGAGATGCCTAGTTCAGTCTTTGTGTTTCTTTCCAGATTTATCAACGATGCTGGTTAGTGTTCAAGAAAGCTTCAAGCAAGGGTCCCAAAAGATTGGAGAAATTTTCTGATGAACGGGCTGCGTATTTTAGGTGTTACCATAAGGTAAGTCCGCACTGCTGTAGCTTCAGAGAAATCGACTAGGTGGGAAGTGGAGTTCACTGTCTCAATTATTTACCAAAGTTGAAGATATTGCATTTTCTGTGGACGAAGTAAAATAAACTCTACTCACTGTTTAGAAGAACTGATAAATGAATCAGTATGTTGTGGTTTTCTATTTTTTGTTGTTGTTTTTCCTTCACGGGATATAGAATTTACCCTGTTGCTTTGCTGAGGCAGGAGGATCACAAATGTTAGTCCAGGTTGGGCAACTTCACAAGACTGTTTTGAATAAAGTTTTCTTAAAAAAAAAAAAAAAAAAAAAAAGATTGGCCACATAGGCAATAGGTAGTGCATTTGCCTAGCTTGTGGGAGGCTCTGGGTTCAATTCCCAGTATTGCAATAAATAAAACTGGATACTGTTGTATGCAAATGTATGTAAATTTTCTATTTGAATAGCAGGCTATCCTGTCAGAGCTGAAGTTGGTCGAGGCCTAAGACTGGATTTAACTATGTCCATCACATTGCCTGATATAGAATAGACACACATTCAAGGCTTAGGCGATGTAGAGAAAGAGCCAGGAGGACAGAGGACACATGTTAGGGTTTGTGTCTAGATGTCCACCCAAAGCCTCACGCGGTCATGGGGTGGGCTTCTAGAGTTTGTGATTGACTGACTCATGGCCCAGTGATGGAATTATGGGTGTTAGTGGTACACCTGCCCTGGGGCACAAAGCCTGCATAGAATAGAAGGCAAGGAGAGGCTTGCTCTCTGTACTCCTCCCGTTTTGCTCTTGCTGTTTTGCTGTTTTCCAGCGCTGTGAACTGCTGCCCTCTTCCGTGTGCCACCCTGCCTTGGAGTCAGCCAAGTATGGAGTGAAGCCACCACAGGCTATGAGCTAAATAACGCTTTCCTTCATGAATTTGGGGTGTTGGGTATTTTGTCCCAGTGAGAAACAAAATGAACTAGCACAGCACATGATTGGTGGGAGAGAAGAAAGCCTCACTCTTTAATTTCTCTAAATTTGAGAAGTGAATTTAATTTCGACTTGGAATTTCTCTTAGTAGTAGTTAGACTTTGTTGCCATAGTAGTAGTTGTGGGTTCAAATACATCATTCTCGAGGAGAACATTCCAGTAAATCTTGTATTTGCAGTCATAGATTAGTTAAACCTTTCATTCTGCATGGCAATGTCTTTAATGATCCTTATTAATTCCCAGTCTGTGTATTTTCTCTTTTCATGAGGACTGCAGAAGTACATTGCTACGGCTTCCTGGCACATTTGTTATTTCCAAATGCTATGCTATCATTTATGGAGGATCTGTGCTTATTTTTATATTTATTTACGGAACCAGGGATTGAACTCAGGACCTTGCACTTGCCAGGAAGGCACTTGTGCCCCTGAGCTGTCTCCCCGCACCCTCCGTGCTTATTTCTATAATAGAATATTCCAAAGTTTGGTCTTCTATGTGAAGATTATTTAATTCTCACTGGGTGAGAATTCAGAGGGGCTGGGCCCCTCTGTTGGTCCGATTTCATGTGAAGCTAGTACTCTGTTAGCACAGAAATTTGCCCGGATGAAGGGAGTGAACAGGTTTCTGTTTCTCTCACGTTTCCTCGAAGCAGGGACTTTATAACGCTTATAAAGGATTCATTTGACACCTTCGTTTCTCCAGGGAAGAAACAAAACCGTAGGGCAGTTAGTTTACTTCTCAAGTTAAAGAAGTGATGAGTACGTTGTACATTGTTGGCCCGTCTGCACATGCAAGAGGGGAGAAAGAATGCAGAGCGGTTCTTTGGGACACACGGAGAATGGAATGAAGGACGGCGGCCACCATGCTTCTTGCCTTCTTGCTTCACGGTGACCCCCAAATCAGGTCCTTCTCAGTGCCTTCCGGCCTCTCATCTCCTCTGGGAACACCCAGCTGGACTTCTTGATGAGTTCATATCTTGTCTATCATTTATCTTCCATATTCCAGATATGTCTACTATTCAAAAGGCTTTTATTTTTCTTTCTGTACTCAGGAAGAAATTGTTGAATTGCAAATCTGTTACTTAGGAGCAAAGATGCATGAAGCCAGCGAGGCGCTGCAGACAGTCGTGGGCCGTGCTCTCCATTTCTGTCATGCTCTACCCTCCCGGTGTCCAATTACTTGAGGCCAGATAGACTATGTGCCAGTTACTCCCTGTGTAGCCAACCCTACCTAACAACAAGATAGCAAACAACGCCATGGGAATGGACTGCATGCTTTTTGCTTGAGAGGCCTTACCTTCAAAGCAATTCCCAATGCCTGCGGGGGACTTTCGGCTCATCAGCTGGACAAACACCGAGTTGAGGTAGCCAGGAATTGCTGTCATACTTCAGCTAGTCTCTGCCACTTTCCAATGCCCTGCAAATCCTTGTGCTATTTTGTCATTGTGTGCTGCCACCGATGCCCTTGAGTCCTTCGTTGAGTTCCCAGCGTTCCAAATATATACACAAATATCTTGGTCTGTGTAATTCTCTGTGCTTACCTTTCTTTTTTTTTTTTTTTT